>CAUZXS010003953.1:7500-192775 GCA_963585895.1 Sepioteuthis lessoniana | reverse complement strand
GTATATATATATGTATATATGTATATATATATGTATATATATATATATATGTATATATATATATGTATATATATATATATGTGTATATATATATGTGTATGTATATATGTGTATGTATATATGTGTATATATGTGTGTGTATATATATATATATATATGTATATATATATATATATATATATATATGTATGTATATATATATGTATATATATATGTATGTATATATATATGTATATATATATGTATGTATATATATATGTATATATATATATATGTATATATATATATATGTATATATATATATATGTATATATATATATATGTATATATATATATATGTATATATATATATATGTATATATATATATATGTATATATATATATATGTATATATATATATATGTATATATATATGTATATATATATATGTATATATATATGTATATATATATGTATGTATATATATGTATGTATATATATGTATGTATATATATATGTATATATATATGTATGTATATATATATGTATATATATGTATATATTTATATATATTTATATATATGTATATATATGTATATATTTATATATATATATATATGTATATATATATCATCATCATCATGTCGCGCCGTCTGCGCGGATATCCCTGACCGTCTCTCGCCATTTCTCCCTATCACTCATCGCCTCCGGCAGGTCTTCAGGATTACAACCCGTGTCCTCACATAGCTGCTGTATGTAAGTTCGTGCTGGTCGTCCCACACTTGCACATCCATGATTGGGGGTCCACAGGAGTACATCGCTTATGAGCTCGTCCTTGCTTCTCCAGCAGTGTCCCGCGTGTCTGGTTCGTCGAACTTGTATAGTTTTTGTGATGGGGGGCAAGTGTCCGTATAGTTGGAGTCTCGTGGGGTGTTGTCGCCAGGACTTGTTCAATACTGCTCTCAACATTCTCGTGTAATTTCCGTCCAGCCTCCTCTCCAGCCGCTTCGTAAGCGTCCATGTGGTGCATCCATATAGCAGTATCGACACAACCGCTGCCTGGAAGAAACTGCATTTCATTTTATCTGTTAGGTCCGACTTCCATATGATCGAGAGCCTATCGATAGCTGTCCATGCCTTCGTCAGTCGTGTGTCGATGTCCTTCTCGGTTGATGAGACGCTGCTTCCTAGGTAGGTGAATTTGTCGACTAGTTTCAGAGAGGCTCCGTCTAGTGTGGCAATGTTGCCTGTTTGGTTGTAACACATATATTCGGTTTTGTTTGCATTGACATGTAGGCCAATGCCAGATGCAGCTCGTTCCAGACTATGTAGTAGTGTCTCTGCTTGATTTGGCGTATTCGCTAGTAACGCCAAGTCATCAGCGTAGTCGGCGTCCGTGATTGTTTTTGCGGGGTACCTTTTGCTTCTTCTCTTAGTCAGCTCAAAGCCATTTTCTCTGATTTTGTCGATCGAAGTCCTAAGCACATAGTCTAGACAGATGATAAAGAGGTACGGGGCTAATGTGTCTCCTTGTAGTACTCCTGCAACAATGTCGAAGTATTCCGTGTCTCCATCTGGTGAACGTACTTTTACTTTGGTGTTTCTGTAGAGAATCATTATCGCTGCTACGGTTTCTTTTGGTAGGCCGTAAGCTAGTAGGATTTGCTCCATCTTCCCTCTGTGTATGGAATCGAAGGCCTTGGTAAAGTCGACAAATAGTAATGTCGCCTGTAAGTTTTTTGCCCGAACGCCTTCCAGGATTCTACGGATGGTCAGTATTTGTGAGGTTGTGGATCTATTTCTCCGGAAGCCATTTTGGTTTTTCCTAAGGATGTTTTCCATTTTGGGTTCTATGCGGTTTCGTAGTAGGGTATTGTAGATTTTGGCTGCTATGGATGTAAGTGTTATCCCTCGGTAGTTCTTGGCTAGTCCGAGGTCGCCTTTTTTAGGGAATGGAAGGATGCATCCCTTCGTCCATCGTTCTATCCTATTTTGACTATAGACTGCGTTGCATTGCCGGAGCAGTATATCGTCGAATTGTCTCGTCTTCCACACTTCTGGGGGGATCTCGTCTAGCCCCGCCGCTTTCCTATTTTTAATTCTTCTGAGAACCGTGTCGAGTTCTTTGGTGAAAGGACCTAGTTTTACGTCTAATTGCTTACTAATAATTCTGGTGATCGGTTCATCCGTTATTTCCGGTGGGTTTCCTAGTAGATTTTTGAAATGCTGTTCCCACAGTTTTATTCTTTCTTGTTGGCTTGCAGCTTTCAATTTTGCTTTGGCTGTGCTCTTTCTTCCACTTACTTCGTTTATTGTTTGCCAGGCTATCCTGGATTGCCTATCTTCCACCGAGTCTCTAATCTTATCTATCTGATTTTGTACGTATTCTGCCTGTTCTTTTAGGTATATTCCTGTTAATTGATGTTGCGCCTTTTCTAGTTCTCGTGCATTTGTATTTGTTGGGTTCTGTTGATAGTTTTTGGAGGCAGTCTTCACAAGTGCACGTTTTTCTCTAGCCGCTAGCGTTTCCCAAGGGACTCTATATTTAGTTCTAGGTTTTGTTGGAATACACTTTTCTGCCGCCTCCAGGTGCGCTTCTACAAAATTTTCATATTCGTCATTTGGGGTGCCTATTTCTACCTTCTCTTGTAGTGCTTCGAATCTGTTTCTTAATTCTAATGCATATTTGTCTCTAATATCTCTGTTGTTGAGTAGGGCCCAGTCATAGTGCTTGGTCGTGGCTTTACGTGTGGCGTTTTTTCTTAGGCTTAGTCGTACTTTGGCCGTAACTATTCGATGATCGGAGGACACACCCTCGAAGGAGGAGTATGCCTCGCAATTCATCGCACTGTTTCTCCATTTCCTGTTTATAAGGACGTAGTCTATCTGTGCTTTACTCTTATTTGCGTATGTGTAGGTCCATAATTTCCCCTCCCTTTTTTGAAAGTTTGTATTGAGGCAGGTTAATCTATTTTCTATCATGAAATCTATTAAATGCTGTCCATTCCTGTTAGACGTGTAGTGTAGGCTGTATTTGTTGTGTCTGTTTTTCCCGATTTGTGCATTCATATCTCCGCCAATGACTAGCAGGTTGTGTTTCGGAATGCTACGTACTAGGGAGGATAGATCTTCGTAGAAGGTGGCTATTTCGTTTTCTTCGCTAACATTGGTAGGGCTGTAGCAGGAGATAATTGTTGCTTTGGGGTTGCCATTAAACGTTGCGGCCATCATCCTAGGTTGTATTCTCTCAATGCTGTTCAGTGTTTTTAACGCTCTCGGTCCTAGAAGTATTCCCACCCCTCCTACCGATGCATTGACAGAGTTTTTCCATGCCGATACAGTCACCAGCATCCATCCATTTCCAGTTTCGTGATACTTGATATCTTCGGTGTGCGTGTATCGGTGCTCTTGTATGCAAATTATATCTATCTTATGTTCTACGGCTGATGCAGTTAGCTCTGCTAGTTGACCTATTCTATTTAGGGTTCTTACGTTAAATGTCGCTATCTGTATTGTTTGTTTGCATTTTAGTAGTTTATGTTTGTGTTTGAGCTCTGTAGCTGATTTTTCGAACACCGAGGCCAGGGCTCCAACCTCAGCAGGACGCGCCCCTTTTTTACCCGCGCGAAGAGCGATGCGGTTTATGGATCTGGTTTGAGTACTAGTCATGGTTATCTTTCGATGGCTGTTTTTGTTCTCATCTATAGAAGCCACTCTTATAGATGAGCAGCAGTAGTTCCCCGATCGAACTGGCAATCTTGAGCGTTAAGCCGCGAGACTCACACGTACAGCATGCTGCTTCCCATGTGTACGCGGTAGTAAAAAAAAAAAAAAAAAAAAAAAAAAAAAAAAAAATTTTCTTTTTTTTTTTATCTTAAGTTTTAACTTAGTTAAAGTCCAGGACTGCTGGATGTTAAAATTCAGAGAAATTTTGTGGTATATTTCATGGTTATCTAGTGGTGGACAGAGAGAGAGAGAGAGAGAGAGAGAGACACAGAGAGAGAGAGAGAAAGAAAGAGAGAGGAGGAGTCAACTCTTTTATGGCTTTCGTCTTTAGCACGTGTTAGACTACATTTGAGGTGTTTTGGATTTTTTTTTTCTTTTTCCTTTCTTTTCAGGGGGGGGGCAATTTTGGGAGTTTTCGTTAGCAAATTTAGAAGTTCGCCTTCCAAAAGTAAAGTTTTCCTGAAAATTAAATCGCATAAGTCTTCATTCTTCATTTAAACAACACAATAATACAGCTGAGATTTAAGACATTACTATTTTAAATCAAATGTGCATTTTTAAATGAATAGTTTAGTAGAATAAATTTACTGACCTCTGTGAAAAAACTTCTGGAAACGGAATCACTTCCAAACGTATGCATACTATTTCAACAAATGAAGGATTAAATTATTACAAATTTTAGTATTTATATTAAAGGTTCCACTCCTATATCATGGTCAACTGGTGGTGGACAGAGAGAGAGAGAGAGAGAGACACAGAGAGAGAGAGAGAGAAAGAAAGAGAGAGAGAGGAGGAGTCAACTCTTTTATGGCTTTCGTCTTTAGCACGTGTTAGACTACATTTGAGGTGTTTTGGATTTTTTTTTTTTTCTTTTTCCTTTCTTTTCAGGGGGGGGGGCAATATATATGTATAAATATATATATATATATATATATATATATATATATATATATATATATATATATACATATATATATATATATTCATGTAATGCTGGTATATATACCAGTAATGCTGGAGCTTTGGGAAATGCGGAGTACCTCTTTATTGCCATTGCTCCCAGGTCTACTCTGACTTGGATAAGGGTCCTATCTATGGATTAGATTGAACTGCATACTTATGCTGAACTGAATTGTTTGATGAAACTGTATAGCTTGAAATAGAAATGTTTTTGACAATTAAACCGTACTTACATTTAAACTGCGTGCTTATGTTAAACTGAATTATTCGAAATAGAACTGTTTTTGACATTGAAACTGTATTTACACTAAACTGAATTGTTATATATAACTGAATAAACTGAATAGGTTGAAATAGATTTGCTGTTAAATAACCTACAAAGGTTGATATGCCATAAAACCCAAACAACCAACCCATCTCTTTGCAAAAAAATTTTTTTGAACAAATTGCCTTATCAGATTAAAAAAAGCAATAATATAAAAATTGTGGGAAAAGTTTTAAGATAAAATTGGATGGTTTCAGAAATGATGGTAAGAAAAAGGATTTAAAATGGTAGATTAGTCAAACATTTCTAATTCAAACAATTCAGTTTAGTATCAGTATAGCTTTTGTCCACACAAAGTTAAATGCCAAAATAGTTTAATTTCAAACAATTCAGTTTAGCATAAGTACGCAGTTTAAATGTCAAAACAGTTCTATTTCAAGTACTTCAATTTAGCATAAGTACACAGTTTAGTTCTATTTGACCCATAGATAGGACCCTATCAGGTTCTACCACTCCAGGCCAGAGTGGACCTGGGAGCAATGGCAATGAAGGAGTGCTCTACATTCTCCAAAGTTCCAGCATTATTGGAACCTCACCATCAGATTGTTTAGTGTCATACCCAGGACACTCATTGGGGGTGGGTCTTACCACTCTGCAGAGAAGTAGTCTTTGTATTTTATACCCCCAGCTGACTGGACAAAAGAATTTAAGAAGATATTTTTGGATTTTTCGATGAGTTACTTCACATAATTTGATCTGTATATAAAAATTAATTAATGTTGTGTGCACAGATTTTTTTTTTTTTGCTAAGGTTGATGTGAGAAGATTGTAAAGTGGAAGAAAAGTGTGAAGGGGGCATAAAAACAACAACAATCCACTGGGAGATGTGCAAGAAATTTAAATTTGACCATACAAGCAGATGGTATATGCACAACCCAGCATCTGTCCTGGAGAATGACACGCACAAACTCCTGTGGGACTTTGACATACAAACGGATCACCAAATCTCGGCCAGAAGACCAGACCTCATAGTAATCAATAAAAAAAGACAACTTGCAAAATTGTAGACTTTGCTGTCCCGGCTGACCACAGAATAAAACTGAAAGAAAATGAAAAGAAGGATAAGTAACTCAACTTGGTAGGGAATTGAAAAAACTGTAGAACATGAAGGTGACGATTATACTAATCGTGATTGTTCCATTCAGTACAGTAACTAAAGGATTATTAAAGGGACTGGAGGATTTGGAAGTTGGAGGACGAGTCGAGACCATTCAAACAACAACATTATTGAGAACAGCCAGAATACTGAGAAGAGTCCTGGAGACTTGCTGTCACTCAAACTCCAGTGAAAGACCATCAGCTAACACTGATATTAAAAAAAACTCTCAAGGAGTAAAAAATCAAAATTATTATTAATAATAATAATAATAATAATAATAGTAATAAAAATTTACAAAAAACAAAAACCGGTTTCTTAAATTTAGAAATATTTAAATCTTAGTTATACGTTTTATTTTGTTATAGGAATTTATGAAGGATTTCAGCATCTAAAAATTTTGAAAAATTCATTTTCATTTACAGTTTTAAATATTGTATTTTAGTTTTGAACAATGCTGAAAAATTTATTGAAAAGGGTGTCTGAAAACAGATTTTTTTAAAGTTTGTATAGAATATCTGGGACTTTACCGTGTCATAAATATACAGCAGTTTTTAATAATTTGACTCTGCAGAAATAATACTTACCAACTAAATATTAGAATAAAAGTATTATTTTTCTGTTATCATAGCCAACTGTGTTCCAAGTCATGAGGTTAATGACTACTTCACCTTGTATGTGTGTGTGTATATATACAGGGTGATGGAAAAGTAATTCCCTCTTTTAAAATTCCTAAGTCCTGGAAACAATACTCCCCAGAGCAGCAGCTGTACGGCCACCTACCTCCCATCATGAAAACTATCAAAGTTAGACAAACCAGACATGCAGGACACTGCTGGAGAAATAGGGACAAGCTCATAAGTGATGTTATCCTATGGACCCCCTCACATGGCCAAGCAAAAGCAAGGAGACCAGCTTGAACCTACATACAGCCCTGTGAGAATACAGGATGTAGCCCTGAGGACCTGCCAGAAGCGATGAACAATAGGGAGGAGTGGCGAGAGAGGGTCAGGGATATCCATGCTGGTGGCACGACAAGATGATGATTTTAAATTGGAGTTACTTTTCAATCACATTTGTGTGTGTATAGATATATATATATATATATACAGGTATGTGTGTAAAGATGTGTGTGTGTGTGTGTGTGTGTGTGTGTGTGTGTGTGTGTGTGTGTGGATATATGTAAAGATGTGTGTGTGTGTGTGTGTGTGTGTGTGTGTGGATATATGTACAGATGAATGTATGTGTATGTGTGTGTGTAGATATATGTACAGAGGTGTGTGTGTGTGTGTGTGTGTGTGTGTGTGTGTGTAGATATATGTGGTGCATTCAATAAGTTTCCAGCCTTTTTTTTTGTTCTGGCATTTAAAATTGTCGTAGACTCTTGAAAATTCAGTATGTTATCGCTATGCATCTTATGAGATGACTGATTAATTTTTATGATTTCAGATTTAAATGAACACCTACAGCAGGAATTGGAATACACCCTACTAAAGCCTGATTATCACAGCTGGTGAATTTCGAAAATGCAATCTGGACGTGAGGACACTTTAGAAGAATGATATGCAATAAAATTCTGTTTTAAACTTGCAAAAAATGCCACAGAAACATATGGAATGCTTCAGACTGCTTTTCGAGCATCTTGCATGAATTGAGCATCAGTTTTTGAGTGGCATAAGAGATTCAAGGAAGCCAGGGAGTCTGTGAAGGATGATGAGAGGGCGTAGGAGGAGTAAGGAAGTCAATACACCAGAGTTGATTGGCCAAAGGGTTAGGGTTAGGGTTTGGGTCACTATGTTGAGGTATTAAGAGAGTTCAGGAAGAGATTCAGTTGGAAGAGGCCAGCACTCTTCAATTTGGCTCAGTGGCATTTCCACCAGAACAATGCACCAGTTCACAACTCCATCCTTGTCACAGACTATTTGACCAAGATGGGCATCAAGACAGTTCCTCAGCCTCCCTATAGTTCAGACGTTGCTCCCTGTGACTTTTGGTTATTTCCTAAGCTCAAAGGCTGTCATTATGAGACAATTGAGGAGATGAAAGAGGCTGTGATGAAAGTCATTGACACACTCACGCAAGAGGACTTCCATGGGGCCTTCCAGAAGTTGCTGGAACGGTACAACGAGTGCATTGCAGCCGGAGGAGATTACTTCAAAGAGGACTAGAGTTTCATGTGTGTACTATCAATGAAAGTGCCCATACGAAAAAAGTCTGGAAACTTATTTAATGATCCTCGTATATAGAGATTTGTGTGTATGTGTGTGTGTGTGTGTGTGTGTAGAGATATATGTACAGATGTACATGTGTGTATATAGGTATATTGACAGATGTGCATGTGTCTATATAGATATATATACAGATGTGTGTGTGTGTATAGATATATGTGTGTGTGTGTGTAGATATAAATAAAGGTATGTATGTACAGATGTGTGTCTTGATATATATCTAGGTGTGTGTGAGTGTATATATATATATATATATATATATATATATATATATATAACATCACTCAATCAGTCCTGGACCTAACTAATAAAACAGCAACTTTTAGGCAAAATTCAACTTCATTCATCAACATTGTCTCCTTCTCTAACAATTTGATGCCTTTTTTGTAGAACAATTTGTCTTTGGCCTTAGTTTTTGATATCACATCTTCATTGGAGCCAAATCTCTTTCCTGGAACATTCTTTTGAAGTTTGCAAACAGCCAATAGTCGCTGGGGCCCAGATGTGGAGAATAGGGTGGGTGTGGAAGCAATTCGAAGTGCAATTCATGTAGTTTCGCCATTGTTGCGATCGACTTGTGACATGGCGTATTGTCTTGGTGAAAGAGCACTTTTCCTTCTTCATTTGTGGCCATTTTTTGGCATTTTCTTCCTTGAAATACATCAATAATGCTATGGTTCTTCTTTTCTCAAGGTAATCAATGGACAAAATACCTTGCGCATCCCAAAATAGGGAGGCCAAAAAGTTGCCTACTGATGTTTGCATCTTTGGTTGCTTTGGATGGTTTTCACTTGCTACTGTCCACTGAGCTGACAACCGATTTGACTCCGGAGTGAAGTGGTGAATCCATGTTTCATCCATTGTCACATATTTATGCAAAAATTCATTTTTGTTGTGTTGAAACAGTTGCAATCAACACTCTGAATCGTCAACGTGTTCTTGTTTTTGTTTGACTGAGCAAACATAGCATCCTCTTAGAACAGCTTTCACAAATGTTCATGCAAAATGGTGAATACACTGCCTTCTGATTTCTTCAACTCTTCTGCTATCTCATGCAACTTCAATTTACGATTGTCCAAAATGAGTTTGTGGAGTTTTTTGGTATTTTCTGATCAGATTGTTTAGTGTCATAACCAGGACATTCATTGGGTGGGGGAAGTCTTACTCCTCTGTAGAGAAGCAGTCAGTGTATTCTACTGCTCCAGCCAACTGGGCAAGGTTGTTGTTTGGTGAAAATTGCTTGAGCAATTTTAGTTCATTGTTTGTTAAACTTACAAAACTGGATTCCACATAAACTTACAGAAACAGAATCTACAAGGTAAAAAGTTCTCTGTATATTGTAGAATTGAAAGAGATTTCTTTATTACAAATTGCTGGAACTTTGGATCTTAGTTTAGAACAAACTGTTATTACTGTGTGCAGTTGGCTCATTTGAATGACACATTAGGATAGAAAAACAAAGAAATTAACTGGTAATTTTGTTAACTGTATGACAATGTCCATTATTTTGTTGTAAATTTGATACAAATCTGAAGTTCTCCGACATGCCTCTTGTTCTACAGACCCATTTTCTTTACTTATTTCATTCCATTTCCAGCAAGTTCAAGATATCTAAAAATTTCTTATTCAAAACTAGAATCCTTCTGTTGATTATGGATTATCAATTTATCTGAAAGGTAAACTATAGAATGCCAGGGAAAATATTGAATAACAGTGATGCTATAAATTTCTATGTATAACAAATTTTCACTAAAAAATGCTGTTAATTTTCACAACAATCTAATTGTATTATTTCTTCTCTTATTCACCATTTTTTGTCTTTGTATTTTCCTCTTATTTAGAACCAACAAATTAAAACTGAATCAGAAAAAAATATAGTTAGGAAGAGATTTATTTGTATGAGTTATAAAAACAATTGAATACAAACTCTATATTTTTTTCTTATACTTTAGACTGCCTTATGTAAAAAAAACTGGTTTGTTTTTTCCTTTTCTGACTGAAATAAAGATAGATATTTATTTTTAGATAGAGAATTTTTGCTATATTTTATTACTAGTTTTATTTTTTCTTGGTTTGTTTCTTTTAGATATTTTTATATTGTTATATATAATTGCTACACACTGGGTTGCAGCATTGAAAATAGAAGTTGACATAAAGTTTGTTTTTTATATATAGAGAGAGAGGAATTATATGTACATTTTTTTTTAAGTAGAGCAATTATATTGTAAATTGAATTACCATGACCAGAAAATCCAGTAAACAAAAATAGAGGAATTATGAATTGAATTTTGTATAGAAGAATTATATTATAAATTATTTCATAAAATAGAAGTTGTTTACTTTTATTATTACTTTTATTATTACTATTAGTTAATGTCAAAACATTAGAGACCTGCCTGGAGGTTGGTTTAAAATGGAAATCTTATTAAATAAGTCATATTGTTATATACAACAAACTTATTCAAACTTAGTCAACATACTTTTATTTATTTTGAAAATGAGTTTTAGTATTATTTTATTTGAGGATTTTATTGGTGGCACAAAATTTAATGAAAAAAAAACATATTTATTCATCATGGTGAAAATTTAAGATAATTTTTTTTTTTTTTAAATTTTGATCCCCGTTATTTTTTGTTTGTTTTTTGATGAAACATTTTCACTATTGTTTTTTTATTCATTACTATGAAAGAATTCCTAATCATATTTGAATTTGAGATTATTATTTTAAATTTTCTTGGTTTGCAACTTGATACAATCTTTTACTTAGTCTTTCATATA
Organism: Sepioteuthis lessoniana; assembly: GCA_963585895.1. NCBI lineage: Eukaryota > Metazoa > Mollusca > Cephalopoda > Myopsida > Loliginidae > Sepioteuthis > Sepioteuthis lessoniana. The sequence continues at coordinate 181,683 of CAUZXS010003953.1, read as the reverse complement.
AGACTTTGAATAAATAATAAAGGTTTTGCTTACTAAGCGCATTAGATGGGTTTGGTTTGGTTTCTTTGTTTAATATCATATCAACTTTCATGGTGGCCCAGTTGGCTGGGACAGAAGAATACACCGACTGCATCTCTGCAGAGGGATAAGACATCACCCAACGAGTGACCTGGATATGTTACTAAACAATCTGATGGTGAGGTTCCAGCAATACTGGAGCTTTGGGGAATGTGGAGCTCTCCTTCATTGCCATCTCTCCCAGGTTCACTCTAGCCTGGAGTGGTAGCACTTGAGAGGGTCCTATCTATGGATCAAAATAGAACTAAACAGTGTACTTATACTGAACTGAATTGCTTGAAACAGAACTATTTTTTATATTTAAACTGCGTACTTATGCTAAACTGAATTGTTTGAAATAGAACTGGATTTGGCATTAAATAACCTACAATGGTTGATGTGCCATAAAACCAAACCAAACCAACCTTCATGGGTTATTTAATGCCAAAGCCATCCTTGTAGAACAGTGGTGGTAGTATTTAATCCATATCTGTAGGGATAAGGTGGTTTCTACCTTTTGCAATGAAGTACAAACTCGCTTACTATGATGTCACAGTTTAGCATGTTAGCCATTGGACCATGGGGACTCCCCTCCCCATATAAGACTGAGAGAGTTTTTCTTAGTATATGAGCTTTAGCATGGCCTTTTGGATTTAAAACAGAGATGGATCTCCTAAAATTTTCTTAATGTGAATCTGTTTTCTTTTTAATCATTTCCAGTGTTCTTTTTACTATTGGAATAACAGTTGTATTTAAATACCACATTCTTGCAATTTCTCTTTCCAGATCCTTATATTTTGAAAGTTTATCAAATGCCTTTGCTGACTTGTCTTTATCAGACAGGATAGTCATGTCAATGAGAATGACATTGCATTTACATTTAAAAAAATTTTTTTTATTATATCTGGTCTATTGGTATTTACAGGGCAATTAGGATGTACAGTGAAGTTCTAGAGTTAATACCATCAGATTCTTGTTCTGGTGGTTGTGGGGGTGGTTTTTGTTTATACCATTTTTCTGTATGTGATAGGTTATGATATTGGCATATCATGCCATACAGCTATTGCTGTACAGTATCATACCTATTTTTAAAGTCAGAGCTAGGGTAGAACAGTCATTTGGGTAGAGCTATAGCTGAACAATCAGATATTAGATGATTTTTCACATCAGCGTCAGCTGATGGTCTTTCACTGAATTTGAGTGACAGCAAGTTTCCTCAAGTCTCCAGGACTCTTCTCAGTATTCTAGATGTTCTCAATAATGTTGTTGTTTGGATGGTCTCCACTCGTCCACCAACTTCCAAGTCCTCCAGTCCCTTTAGTAATCCTTTAGTTACAGTACCAAAAGCACCACTCACAATTGGTATAATTGTCACCTTCATGTTCCATAGTTTCTTCTTCTTCATCATATTTTTTTTTTTTTTACACCTTTGAGAGTTTTTTAACACCAGTGTTAGCTGATAGTTTTTCGCTGGAGTTTGAGAGACCGCAAGTCTCCTGGATTCTTTTCAGTATTCTGGCTGATCTTAATAATTCTGTAGTCTGGATTGTCTCCACTTGTCCCCTTATTTCCAAATCTTCCAGTCTCTTTACTAATCCTTTGAGGATTATTCCAATTGCATCAATTACAACTGGTATCACCATCACCTATTATTATTATTATTATTATTATTATTATTATTATTTGTTTATTATAACTCCTTGGGCATCTCCCCCTTTTACTATCTTCTCACATCAAGCTTAATAAAAAAAACAGAATTTTAGCTCAGAACATACACTATTAATATACAGATCAAATTCTATTAATTCATCAAATAGTTCCTAAAAATGCCTTCTTAATTTCTTTTTCTTACCATTATTTCTAAAATCATCCAATTCAAAGAGCAATAGTGTTAAAAAATTTAAATTTTTTGACACTATTTCTCTTTTTGATTTGATTAGTTTGTTTCAAAAATATTACTTTATTAGCAAAAAAAATTCAATTGGTTAATAGATTTAGTTTTCGAAATCTCTCTTGACACTTAATTTCCTGTGGTCTAAAATCTAATAGAATAGATTACTCACATCACGTCTGTGTTTGACCGTCGGGAAAAGAAAAAAAGAGGAATGTGAGTTTGTGGACTCCTTATATGCGAGTAGCGGTAATTTGCATATAAGGAGAAGAGGCTATAAAAAGACTAAATTGGCAAGACAGGGGGTGTTATTCTGAGAGCGGAGAGCAGACATTGAGTTAAGAGGAGTTGGTGCGAGTTGCAGAGTCGTGTTATTCTGAGAGTTAGTACGAGCAGCATAGTTGGCGTGAAGGAGTTCCAACCCCCTTTTTTCTTTACATTTCCAGTTTGAGGAAAAATATTGAAAAATTTCTACCATAATTAGAAATTCCATTGATTATTTTGAAAGTTTCAATTATTTTATTTATCTATTTAAAGAAAAAAAGCACTAAATAACACATTATCATCAAAGTGTAGTACCTGATCTCTATTAAAACTTAGTAAATACCTAAATGTGCCTCACTGGGCAAATGGCTTTGATTAAAGTATGATATCTGTTCTTTTACCCAAAATGTGTTAGACAGAGAAACAAAGAAACAGGAAAAAACATTCTTCCTTATATAAATAAATTACTAGTTCGATCTTATTGTTACTTTTTAGATAAAGCATTTTTATTATTCTATTACTAGTTTTACTTCATCTTGTTCCTTTTTATCACAACTCTCAAGGTCAATATACTCTTTGACTATTAGAGGCTTTTGAGGCAAAAAAGTTTCAGCCATATTATTTTTATCTCTTTGCTTTAACAATAAAAACTTTCATAGATATAACTCTTTTTTGCAGTTTTGAAAACTGGATATTAGCTCATCTCAAAGGTCAAGTTAAACCTGAAGGTAATGTTTCATTCAAAATATCTAGAGAAATTTAAATAATTATGTTGTGTGAAAGAAATATAATTCAAATCATATAAAATGAGAATAAATCAGCAAATAAATTAACATCCTTAGGAAAGGCATGATCTAACTAGAATTATGTCTGATTCAAACTCCTTAATTTTTTATTACTCTAACACTAACTTTAATCCCTTTAATTAACCATTAATTATCATTGTCCATAATATTTTTGTCTGCAAAATTTACTTTAAATGATCAACTGAAGAGTATCCCCCTGCTAAATATTTATCTCCCTAAGACACTATCAGAAATCACATGAAAAGGTTTCCCATTTACATTGGAACCTCAGCTTACAAAAACCCCATTATCATATCATCTTTACCAACCACTCCGCTTGGGCAGGATATGACACAAGGTCAATTTTTAAGCGGAGTTTAACAGGTTTGAATTCAGAGTTTTCCTTCTAGACTAGTGGCCTTACCAGGGCTGAAGAACACAGTCTGTCCTACTATTTACCCATAGCTGGAGGGAGAATAATTGGATTCATATCTTTCCCAAGGGTATTAGTGCTATGTGAAATGCAATCAGTCTCGTCCAGGATTTGAACTCGTGTCGCTGTGTCCATTTCCTATGACGATAACCATTACACCATGACACCTCCATTACACAAAAAACCCCGTTATACGAAAAATTCAGAACATGTAATGGGCTTCAAAAAAATTTCCGTCCCATTTAACGAAAAAATATTCAAGATACAAAAACAAAATTCGAAAATGCTGCCCGACAGCGATCCTACCAGAATTCATTTCATAACATTCTGTAAACTCTTATCTTTTTTTCAACATTTATGTAAACGACTATATTGTCATTAACAAACATATTCTTGCCCAGTCAACTAGGACTACAGAATATATCAACTGCATCTCTGCAGGGAGGTAAGACTCCCCCTCACCAATGAGTGACTTAGATATGATACTAAACAATATGATGGTGAGGTTCCATTTATGCTTTGGCGAATGCAGAGCACCCCTTCATTGCCATCACTCCCTGGTCTACTTTGGCCTGGAGTGGTAGCACCTGATAGGGTCCTATCTATGTGTTAAATAGAACTGAACTGTACTTATGCTAAACTGAATTGCTTGAAATAGAACGGTTTGACTAAACTGAATAGCTTGAAATAGAAAGGTTTTTGACAATTAAACTGTGTACTTACATTTAAACTGCATACTTATGCTAAACTGAATAGTTTGAAATGGAACTGTTTTTGTATGCTAAACTGTATTGTTGGAAATGGAACTGTTTTTGACATTGAAACTGTACTTAAGCTAAACGCAATTGTTTAGAATAGAACAGTTTTGATATTTAACTGTATGTAAACAAAATCTATACTCATACTAAACTGGATTGTTTGAATTAGAGCTGTTTGACTTAACTGAATAGCTTGAAATAGAAATATTTTTGACAAACTATATACTCATGCTAAATTTAATTGTTTAAAATGGAACTGATTATTTGTATAAAAATGGATTTTGCATTAAATAACCTACAAAGGTTTATATGCCATAAAACCCAAACAACCAACCAATAAACATATTCCTTCAGGTGGGTATAATATTTACCCTTTACACAACCACTTTTGTGGGTTGGAGGATAAATCTTGTCCCATAATACGAAAATTTCAAGATATGAAATCCTCTCCGGAATGAATTAATTTTGATTCTCGAGATATCACTGTAAATTCAAAACCTACTAAGACACCCAATATGAAATCAAGACATTTCTATTATAACTTTAATAAAGGAAACATTAAAAAAATTAGGCAAAACATGTCTTTGTTTCATACTGGTGATCTTGGTAATTTTTACTTTTAAATAATAGATATTGTAATGTTTGTTTCTCCAAAGGTGCCTTTGGGTGATAAACATTTTTAGTGGCTAATCTTTAGCTGACACATTGAAGTAGATTTTATTGACTGTGGAAATTATTTTAGAATTAATTTAAAATTATGATAAAGTTATTTCACGAGGTGTATATCCAAATTTTGAGAACATAGTTTACAATTTTTAAAAATTCCCAAAATACTACCTCATTGAAATATGTTTTAATGAGGTAGTATTTCTGGAATTTTTTAAAATTGTAAATGACACTCTTTCTTTGAAGAAATAGCCTTAAGACTTGACAAATGTATATTTAAAAGGAGTTGGGGTTTTGTCATTATTACTGATTTTGACTCCAGCAATCCAAAATTCTTTCCAGCTCCAACTCCACAACCCTGGATCTAACTTTCTCTAAAAATTTATTGCTAGTCATCTTAAACATGTGGATGATGCTGTGTAAAATTCAAATTCTCCAATTAATATCTAAAAAGCATAAATATCTATAAACTATAAAGATAGAAAATGTAATCTATTTATATATCAAATGCAATGTGACAATGTGTATATCTATCAGTCATATGACTTTGTTACATTTTAACCTTTGGCAGACCCGTCAGAGATTTATTAAGTAGGATGCACCTGTGTAAACAAGGGGACAGTGGAAACAAATCACATGAATTGGGAATTGTTGAAAATATCATATTGGCACACAGTTTCAACCCTCACAAGACAGGTAGTCAGTTAGAAAAAGTGGGCAATCAGAGCAGAAGCCACTTTCAGCATGGCCCTGGGGGCCAGTGGCTTTGTGTTTAGAAGTGACTCTGATCAGCCCTGTCAAAGACATATTAAGTGGGGCTCTGAATATAGAATCAAGCTATGGGTTAAGATACAGTGCCAAATATAGCAGTCCTGAGTCCGAATCCTTTGTCTCTCTCTGTGTCTCTCACTTACAGTCATTTCAACCCTCTTGTAAATAAACACGAAGTATATATTTTTATAAAGAAACATTGTTGTCTCTTAATTCCAGCTATATAATATTTGTCTCATGAGAAATTATTTTCTGGTAACAAAGCATCTTAGAAATATATGATCTTTTTTTTTTTCATGAGTAATAACAAGGTAGACTACATTATTAAAATTTCTCTTTAATAATCTTTCTTCTTTTTTTTTCTCTCTCTAAAACTTTTTATACTTCAGTCTTCTTTCTCTGTATCATTTTGTGTTCTTTCTCAATTTTTCTATTATTCTTTGCTTCCAACTTATTCTGTTTTGCTTTCTGGAGTGATTTGAAGGGATTCATTTGAATAATCATCAAATTCTAGTTTTATATTGTTTGTTTTTTCGTTTGTTTTTTTTTTGTCTCCTGCTTTTGGGATTTGCTTTGACACTGTATAATTAATGTTTAAATGAATGAAAGTTTTTGATGTATTTAATTAAATCTTACCAGTGATATAACTAGTTACATAAACAAGTACTAGCATAGTACCCATCAAGTATTATTTTGAGAATTGGCTCATTGGCCTAGAGGGTAGAGTGTTCGCCAATGGTCTGGGAGACTGGGGTTCAATCCCAGGTCGGGTCAAACCAAAAACTTTAAAAAGGGTACTTGATACCTCTTTGCTTAACACTCAGCACTATAAGGTACATATCAAGGGTAAAGTGGAGCAATACAGGGAATATCGAGTGAAATAAATTAAGGTTGATATACCATTAAACAAAGAAACTGAAACCAATTCTTGACTGCTTACCCAGTGTAAACTGATACTTCAGCTTGTATTTGTATTAATTTATTTATTATAATTATTTCATAATGGCTTTATTATATATCATAAATTTTACAATTTATTATATATTATATTATATTATAACAGCGTTACAAAGCTTTTTAATTGGGACAGTACAAACAAGCCAAAGAGACTTTTGACTCTTTGCTGATTCACTCACTGTTTAATCTCAATTAAGTTGTTTTCATTATTAGCAGCCATTTAAACTATAGGTATATTTACATGTGGGATTTAGTAAAGTTGGCAACTCTTGTCGAGGGTTACCCGAAGGATCCCTTTTCAATAGTTCCCACACTGAGGTGTAGGAGAGGGTGCTACTCCATTCCCTGGGTTGCTCCAATTTACCCTTGATCCTTACCTTATAATGCTGAGTGTTAAGCAAGACGGCATCAAGTACCATTTTTTGAGTCTTTGGTATGACACGACCTGGGATTGAACCCCAGTCTCCCAGACCATTGGTGAGCACTCCACTCACTAAGCCAATGCACTCTCAATCTGTAAAAATATGTCTAACCAGGAAGTAATGAAACCTGTCAGTAGATTATGACTTAATGTACAGATGGTAGTACATTAATTTCTAAGATATTTGCACTGATTTTCTTCCCATGGAATTGCATAAGAGATTACAGCAAGATATGATTCGGTTTAGTTTGTTTATTTAATGACATATAACCCATAGCTGAAGGAAAGAGGGGGTTCATGCCTTTCCCAAGTGTATTTGTCTGAAAGTGAATGTAATGACTGGAGTTAAAACTTGCTCACTAGGATACTGCACATTAACCACTATGCCATGGAGATTTCCTTCACATCAGAAGGAAGATTTGATAAGAGGAGTAGTAGTATGATTTAACCCATAGCTGGAGGGATAAGGGGGTTCATGCCTGAGTTTAAATTCATTTATTACCTCACAGTCATTAGCCACTATACCACTGGGACTTCCCACAGCAAGATATACTTCTTAATAAATTCTTTGAACACCAATGTATAATAAGAATTGCAGTACTTCTGTGTGTAATATATATATATATATATATATATATATATATATATATATTTATATAAGTAAGTAAAGTTGGCGACCATAGTTGAGAGCGACCAGAAGGCTCCCTTTTCATAGCTACTACACCAAGACGTAGGGGAGGGCGTTACTCCTTTTCCTGGATTGCCCCACTTTACCCTTGATATGTAGCTTATATTGCTGAGTGTAAAACAAGAAGGTATCAAGTACCATTTTTAAAGTCTTTGGTATAATGTGATCTGGGATTGAACCCAGGTCTTCCAGACCATTAGCAAACACTCTACCCACTAGGCCAATGAGTCAGTCAATATATATATATATATAAAGTTGGTTGACCGTAGTCAAGGGCAACCTGAAGGTTCCTTTTTCAATAGCTACTAGCTACTACACCAAGGAGTAGGGGAGGGCACTACTCTTTTCCCAGGATTGCTTCACTTAGCCTTGATCCATACCTTATAGTACTGAGTGTTAAGCAAGGGGGTATTAAGTCTATGGTGTGTATATATATATATATACTATTAAAAATAGCCTGTTAAAAATTAATTTAGAGACCTTGATTCAAATCAATGATCTTAACAAGATGGAAATAAATTTCTTATCCTAATGTGACTAAATATTGGTTTTTTCTTTAAATAGTATTATTTGCTCTGTGACTCTATTTACATTGAGCTCTTTTCCAGGAATATTTAGATATTCGAAATTTGATTAATTTATTTGTCCTGACGAAATTGTTCCCTACTTCGGATTTACTGGATTGAAGAATACCTTATATATATATATATATATATATATATATATATATATATATATATATAACAATTTTGTTTTCAATTTTGCTTAATAGTAAGTTTTTAATTTACTGCTTAATTGAAAGGAATAATCTTTTTCCCTTACTATACATAGGTATATTAATGAGCCTATTTTACGTCAAAAATGTTTTTTAACATAATCTCCTTCATTGTCAATGTACTTAATTCAGTAGTGAACATAGAACAAACATCATACAGTGAAAATTTCTGATCAACATGTCAGACAGACCTATTGATCCATCTTCATACTTTATGATCTTTAAGATATAAAAATACAGGTATTTTAATTTATTTGGTATACTGAACTTATTTTTGTTGTTATTTTTTTCTGATCTTTTCTACAGCCTTTTTAAGGTGTTCAAGCTATAAAGAAAAAAAAGAGGGCTTGTTTTAGTTTTTATTTAGTCGCGGGGGGGGGGTATTTCCTTCAGGAAAAAAAAGGGAACTGAAAACAGACTTATCATTTGTATGACTTGCATTCATAAACTTGTACCAAGCCAATTGGCATAGTAGCCATATTTTCTATTTGCCCATTCATTAAATAGATCTCTCTCTCTCTCTCTCTCTCTCTCTCTCTCTCTCTCTCTCTCTGACTTTTTCTCTATTTTTCTCTCTCTTTCTTTCTTTTTCTTTCTTTCTTTCTCTATCTCCTTTCTCTTTTTCTTTCTTTTTTTTCACTCTCCTCTCTCTTTTCTCTTTCTTTCTCTTTTTCTCTCTATCTCTCTGACTTTTTCTCTTTCTTTTTTTATTCTCTCTCTCACTCTTTTCTCCCCTCTCTCTCTATCTCTCTGCTGATTAATCACTTCCTGTAGAATGAAATACCAAAAAAAAAAAAAAAAAGAAAAATTGGTCATGACTTTTCTGAAAATTATTAACCATATTCAGATTAAAGGCAGACACTCAATGAGATCAAATTATTCTATTTCTATAGTGAAACTAAAATCTGTTTTATATAATTTCATACCTTTCTTGTTTAGTCTATGACTGAATTAAGTTTTTATTTCTTGCATTGTGGGTTGTAGCACTCCTTACACTGAATATGCAGAGAATATCTTCTGTCTGTGTGAAATACCATTTGTTTTTTTTGCTTTTTTCCTTTTTAAATATTTACTGGTTCCTTCATATGTTCTAAATTGGTGTGACATGCACTTCGAAGCATCATAACCGACCAACTATTTGTATATAGTCATGTGATTAATGACATATGCTTTTTATTGGATACGAGACTTATCTTTTAATCATGCCAGTCATGACTCACTTTGAACAAGCATTCTTGCTGAATATATCACAGTTAAATTTTATCACATGATTTTGACAGGGAACATAATGGTTTGGTTTGGTTTGGTTATATGGCATATCAACCATTGTTGGTTATTTAAAGCCAAATCCTGGTTTTACATATACATCAAATATATGATTTGTAAACACATTTTGCTGATACACACTGCTAAATGACAAACATTGCTATTGCTAACAACTCAATTTAGCATAAGTCAAGGTTAAATAGTTCCAAGTATTGCTATGTATATAACTAATAATGCAATTAAACATCAGTGATATTTTCACAAAGTTAAATTTACACACAGTTAAATGATCAAGCTGTTTTATTTCTAAGTCATTTGTTTGCACTAAATAAATATAAAGAAGAAAAGTTGTACTTGTTTCCACATTGATACCAGTTTTTTCATCTGTGAATAAAAAGAAAACAAAACAAAGGTATATCCAGATTCGTAACACCAAATAATGTTCTTATTTTATATCTTTTTTCTTTTACTGACAAGGGGTGTCCTCGTGGTGTAATGGTTAAAGCGATGGATTGTGGAATCGTAGTAAGCGAGTTCATACTCCAGTCGCGCTATTACGTTCACTTTCGGGCAAATACCCTTGGGAAAGGTATGAACTCCCTTATCCTCCCAGCTATGGGTTAAATAGCACCACTACTATTCTTCTAGGAGAATAGCTTTGGCATTAAATAACCTACAAGGTTGATATGCCATTAAACAAAGAAACCATCAAACCATCTTTTACTGACAGACACTCCAAGTCTGACTTTTTTTTGTTACTTCTCAATTAAGAGTTATGGGAAAAAGTTAACTGATACCACAAAACTTTATTCACATAAGACCCACAAATGAAATATAACAAAAGAGTTTATAAAATGATAAAGTTATAAAAGATTTAAAGGTTTAGTTTTATGGGATATAAACCATATCAGTTTATTAAAGCCAAATCCTATTTATACATATATATTAAACATGTGATTTCTAAACACATTTTAAACGGGCCTGGGCTCATTTTTTTCACACAGATGGTTTTCTTATTTCTATCTAATACAAATAATTCTATTTACTATTAATAATTTGTTTGCACACAGTTTAATGTTTTCAAATATTGCTATGTATCACTTACAATCAATTAAACATCAGTCATTTGTTTACACAAAGTTAAAGAATATTTAAAGAGATGAAAAGAAACATTAGATAAAATATCTATTATTTAAAGATGTCAATATTATAGTCACCAGATTAGGTTGGTTGGTTGGTTGGGTTTTATCACATATCAACTCTTGCAGATTATTTAATGCCAAATCCTGTTTACATAGGTTAATTAGTTTTTATGTAACATTTTTAAATGAGCCAGAGTCCATTTGTTTGCACACAGTTAAATGGTTTCAAGTATTGCTATGTAACACTAACAATTCAATTTAACATCAGTCATTTGTTTACATAAAGATAAATGGTTAAACAATTCTATTTAACCCATAAATTAGACCCTAATAGGTACTATCGCTCTGTGTCTGAGTGCACCTGGGAGTAATGGCAATGAAGGGGTATTTCACATTCTTTAGAGCTCCAGTACTGAAGTCTCTCCATCATTTAGTTTAGTATCATACCCAGAACATTAATTGGTATGTGAGTGGGAGGGAGGTTCTTACTCCCCAACAGAGATGCCATTGGTGTATTCTACAGTCTCAGCCAACTGGGCTGTATAATCGCCAGAAAAACAGTTCTGAGAGATTTTGTTCCACATTTCATCTGTCCTGATCTACTTATCTTAAACACTATGTGTCTTTATATATTTGTCATGCAATCTGGTTTCATTACAGAGTAATAAGAAATTCCGTTTTGACGATAACATGCAGCATTGTTTTACAGTAATGAATATGACTTGTGCTGTTATAATAAGGGAAACGTTTCATTATGCATAAATGAGACAAAATCATTATTCCCTACATATTGCTGACTACTATGCTTATCTAGATCAGCCCATTAGCATAATGGTTAAAGTGTTTGCCAAGGGCCTGGGGACTGGGGTTCAATCCCAGGTCAAGTCATACCAAAGACTCAAAAAAATGGTACCTTATACCTCCTTGCTTAATACTCAGCATTATAAGGTATGGATCAAGGGTAAGTGGCACAATCCAGGGAAAAGAGTAGTGCCCTCCCCTATACCTCAATGTTGTAGCTATTGAAAAGAACCCTCTGGGTTGCTCTTGACTATTGTCAGCCAACTAACTTATACTAATGTTGGTTGCTATATTTCATGATGTTTCCATCACTGTATTCTTAGGCAATATTTCAGAAATATAGACAGATAGAACCAGATTGTGAAAAGTTTTGTTTTCAGTTTCAAAATTGATGAGACTTAGTGTAAAGCTTAATATTAGTATAATAATTTCAAAAAGCAGATAAATTCTATTTCAATATCAATTTAGCTTTTATATTTGTCATATTAAATATATATGATTATATATAATACAAGTTTTAGATTAAATTTTATTGATTTGAATATGTATATGTTAAAATAAATGCAATTTATAAATCATTTTAAAAAATTTTACATTGTTTTGCATTCATGCATTTTTGATATCATAATTTTATATATGATCTCAGGAGGAGAAGAAGAGATATTATATTGATCCGAGCTTGAAAGTCGGGTGGTTATGTTTTAGTCCTATGGAGAAATTTGGCGGGGAACACTGATCCTTGAGAGAGTACACAGATACTACACTCTGATTCTAGTATTCTAGCACTGATTCCCATGGAAATGATCCTGATATTTTGATGGAAATTATACTTGTATTATATGATACACACCAACTTAAATCGATTTTGTTAACACCAAATCATGAACTGATAAAAAAATTCCTCACTTCTTAATTGATACAAAGATATCACTGATATAAAAACTTTCATCATGAAAGGTCAAGAGTAAATTCATTCATTGAACAGAGGCGGACTGACAATGATCTGGCGTCCCAAGGGAAAATGAGTTATTGGATCCCTTTACTCATTTCCTCCTACCATCCACGGAGATATGTAGAATCTTAATCAAATATTTAATCCTAAAATTCCATGTCTCAAAAATATCATGTAGAATCAAGCTTAACGATGTAATCATATTTCACTTTATTTATACACGAAAATAAAAAATAATATGATTATTATAATTACAGTTAGTTAACTTGGGCTGTAAAATATGCTGACTGCCCTTCTGTAGAGGGGTAAGACCCCTCTCCCAATGAATGGTATGGTATTGGCACTAAACCAGATGATGAGGCTCCAGTCCTGAAGCTTAGAGAAATATAGAGTACCCCTTCATTGCCATTACTCCCAAGCCCATTATGATCCGGAGTGGTAGTACCAGTTAGGGTCCATCTGTGGCTCAAATAGAACTATTTAATCATTTACTATACCAGAAACCATTTAACTGTGTGCAAACAAAGGAGCTCTGGCTTATCTAAACATAATGTTACCTACAAACCATTCACTGACAGATCATATATAATAATGTATAAACAAGATTTGGCATTAAATAACCCCCAAAAGTTGATATGTCATAAAACAATGCCTGTACCTGTGGTGTAGTGGTTATCATCATAGGAAATGGACACGGCAGCACAAGTTTAAATCCTGGACGAGACTGATTGCATTTCACATAGCACTAATACCCTTGGGAAAGATATAAATCCAATTATTCTCCCTCCAGCTATGGGTAAATAGTAGGGCAGACTGGGTTCTCCAGCCTTGGTGAGGCAACTAGTCTAGGAGAAGGAAAACACTGACTTCAAACCTGTTAAATTCCACTTAAAAATTGACCTTGTGTCATATCCTGCACGGGTGAAGGGGTTAGTAAATATGGATATGTCATAAAACACAAACAAACCAAACAATCACAGTTAGAAGAGTCTCCTTTGTGTAGTGGCTAACATGTCCGTCTGTGGCTTTGAAATAAGTTAGTTTAACTTTGTTCATGCTATTATATTTACTTTTGAACTAATACCCATGGGAAAGATGTGAACTCCCCTATTCCCTCAGCTATGGGTTATATAGTACCACTATTGTCCTTTTAAAAGAATGTCTTTAGCATTAAATAACCCACTGAAGTTGATATACCATTTTACAAAGAAATCTAACTATGGGGTAGTCTCTGTGTGGCATTGTTCAAACTCCAATTATGTTATTATATTAAACTTTCAGACGCATACCCTTGAGAAAGACATCAACGTCTTTATTCCCTCAGCTATAGGTTAAAATAGTTTTTGGAGGCTGTTTTCACTAGTGCACGAGCTCCAAAAACGGCACAATATCAATTAGCAGGCATATATATAAAGGAACAGACAGAATACATTCAAAATCAGATAGATAAGATTAGAGACTCGGTGGAAGATAGACAATCTAGAATAGCCTGGCAAACAATAAACGAAGTGAGCAGAAGAAAGAACACAGCCAAAGCAAAACTGAAAGCAGCAAACCAACAAGAAAGAATAAAACTGTGGAAACAGCACTTCGAAAACTTTCTTGGAAACCCACCAAAAATAACACATGAACCAATCACCAGAATAATTAGCAAACAATTAGACATTAAACTAGGACCGTTCACTCAAGAAGAACTCGACTTGGTTCTCAGAAAAATTAAAAATAGGAAAGCTGCAGGGCTGGACGAAATTCCCCCGGAAGTATGGAAGACCAGACAATTCGACGACATACTGCTCCGACACTGCAACGCAGTATACAATCAAAATCCGATAGATAGATGGATGAAGGGATGCATACTCCCCTTCCCTAAAAAGGGGGACCTCGGATTAGCCAAAAACTACCGAGGCATAACACTTACATCCACAGCAGCCAAAATCTACAATGCCCTACTACGAAACCGCATAGAACCCAAAATCGACAACATACTTAGAAAAAAACAAAATGGCTTCCGAAGAAATAGATCCACGACCTCACAAATATTAACCATCCGCAGAATCCTTGAAGGTGTACGGGCAAAGAACCTACAAGCGACATTAATATTTGTCGACTTTACCAAGGCTTTCGATTCCATTCACAGAGGAAAGATGGAACAAATCCTACTAGCGTACGGCATACCTAAAGAAACCGTAGCGGCAATAACGATTCTCTATAGAAGCACTAAAGTAAAAGTACGATCACCGGATGGAGACACAGAATACTTTGACATTGTAGCAGGAGTACTACAAGGGGACACGCTGGCCCCGTACCTCTTTATCATTTGTCTAGACTACGTACTTAGAACATCGATTGACAAAATCAAAGAGAATGGCTTCGAACTGACGAAGAAAAGAAGCAGAACGTACCCTGCAACAACAATTACCGACGCCGACTACGCCGATGACATAGCGATACTGGCAAATATACCTGACCAAGCCGAAACACTTCTGCATAGTTTGGAACGAGCAGCAGCAAGCATAGGCCTCTATGTTAATGCACACAAAACGGAATATATGTGCTATAACCAAACGGGGGACATCTCCACTCTAGAAGGAACCCCTCTTAAACTAGTAGACAAATTCACTTACCTAGGAAGCAGCGTCGAATCAACCGAAAAGGACATCGAAACGAGGTTAACGAAAGCATGGACAACTATCTATAGGCTATCGATTTTATGGAAATCAGACCTAACCGATAAAATGAAACGCAGTTTCTTCCAGGCAGCGGTCACATCGATACTGCTATATGGCTGCACTACATGGACGCTAACAAAACGGCTGGAGAAGAAGCTAGATGGTAATTACACAAGAATGCTGCGTGCAATCCTGAACAAGTCCTGGCAGCAACACCCCACAAGACACCAACTGTACGGCCACCTGCCCCCTATCACGAAAACTATTCAAGTTAGACGAACCAGACATGCAGGACACTGCTTGAGAAGCAGAGATGAACTCATAAGAGATGTACTCTTATGGATCCCCACACATGGCCGCGCAAAAGCAGGACGACCAGCACGAACGTACATTCAGCAGCTATGTGAGGATACGGGATGTTGTCCTGAAGACCTACCTAGGGCGATGAACGATAGGGAGGAGTGGCGAGAGAGGGTCAGGGATATCCGTGCTACCAGCGCGATATGATGATGTTGATAGGTTAAAATAATATCACTTCTGTTCTTCTACAAAGATGGCTTAGGCATGCCATTAAACAAAAAATTCAACCAAACCAATTACAGTCATATGTTTAGTCGTTTGTTGAGGGTGACCCGAAGGCTCCTTTTTCAATAGGTACTACACTGAGGTGTAAGGGAGGGCACTACTCCATTCCCTGGATTGCTCCACTTTACCATTGATCCTTACCTTATAATTATAAAGCGGCATCAAGTACCATTTTTTGAGTCTTTGGTATGACTCGGCCTGGGATTGAACCCCGGTCTCATGGACCATTGGCAAACACTTTACTCATTAGGCTAATACACATTTATATGGTTTCTTGCAGAAATTCCCAGTGCTACTTAGAATAAAAGAACAAATTCAATAAATAAATGAACCCATTTTTTTCACAAAACAGATTGAATAGCTTAGATTAGTATCTTTTTATAAACACTACTTAAAAAAATAAACATTTCAGAAATAGAATTCTAATGAAAAAAAAATTACTTACATTACTCACCAAATTGTGATCTAAATAAAGAAATTCATGGCAAAAATGGTTATACTTTGATTCTATGCATAAGTTTTGGGGGAACACTGATTATTGAGAGCATACACAGATACTACACTCTGATTCCCATGGAAATAATCCTGATATTTTGATGGGCATTATACTTGTATTATATGATATACACCAACTTAAATCGATTTTGTTAACACCAAATCATGAACTGATAAAAAAATTCCTCACTTCTTAATTGATACAAAGATATCACTGATATAAAAACTTTCATCATTAAAGGTCAAGAGTAAATTCATTCATTGAACAGAGGCGGACTGACAATGATCTGGCGTCCCAAAGGAAAATGAGTTATTGGATCCCTTTACTCATTTCCTCCTACAATCCATATAGATATGTAAAATCTTAATCAAACATTTAATCCTAAAATTCCATGTCTCAAGAATATCATATAGAATCAAGCTATACTACATAATCATATTTTACTTCGTTATTTTTATGTATAAATAATAATTACAGTTATTGTCTTTAATTGGAATAATTTTGGCACGAGGCTTCTTAACCTGAGAATTAACTAATTTTTTATCTATTGCAGACGTTTTGTCCTCATCTTGGTAGTTTTTGTGTTGTTTCTTCTTTCACTACGTTTCAGCCAAATTTCACCTCTGGCCTTCTTCAGGTGATTAACTGCAACCTCAGATAGGAATGCTGAGTCTTGTAACCGTATCCCCAGTAATTACTGCCTTCCATAGTTGTTGTCGATCGCACCACATTTTTGACCAAGTAAACCTCTGGCGGCTTGGGTAGGATTTGAAACCGCTATCTTCTGACAAAAAAAAAAATTAATTAATTCTCAAATTACAGTTATATATATTTATATAATTACATGTAGAAGTTTCTAGTGTTGTCTAGGACAAAAAACAACTTTAATAAATAAATGAATCCATTATTAAACAAAACAGATTGGATATCTTAGATTAGTATCTTTATAAACACTACTAAAAAATAGATATCTTTATAAACATAAAAAGTAAATATCTCTAACTCTACTTAAAAAATAAACATTTCAGAAATGGAATTTTTAATGAAAAAGAAAAAAATTACTTTACTTGAAAAGAAAGATCAAGGTTATTACCAGTTCCAGGGCAGAAAATGGCTTTAAGTCTATCCTGTAAAGATCTCAAAGGACCTGATTGGTAATGAGTATTAAGAGTTCTTCATGTTCCACTGGAAAAATCAAATTGTTATAAATAACAATTTGATTTTTCCAGCTGAACATGCAGATTAACTATCCTCTTTAAGTAAAAGCCACTAAGTTCACTAAGATATAAGTAACATTCTGCTAGATAAATAATTATTTTTTCATATAAACAAATTTATATAAATGTTTATCAACTAGTTAAACATGTTATTTTAAAGTAAGATAGCTTGCTGAAAATGTTTGCAATTCCATTTGTGATATTTTCTTTGCCTTCTTTACAAACAATTTTCTTTTCAGCTGTAATGAGGATTTGTGATTCTTGGGTTTTGTTTGAGTATTGAGTCTAATTAATCTTTATATTCAGAAAATGATTGTTCACAAGTAAACTGTGTGGCGCTTAATATAATCAAATATTTGCATACAACATAAAAATTTTGTTGACCAAGTCTGGACTGACTAATTTTAATGCACACAACAAGCAATTTTTGGTTTGCTTGCTTTCTTTGTTTAATTGTATATTAAATGTAGTGAAATTGAAAGGCAGAATCTGCAAACTGCTGCCTCTCATAAGCTAACCGGGGTTTGTCGTTCAAAGAGACAATGAATGGTGTGCTGTACATGCAGGTAGAACAGCCAATGTTTACGTGAATCGAGCAACTGTCTCTGGCTGGATAAAAAAAAAAAAAAACAGGTTGTGAGCCGGATGTACAAGAGAAATGAAATGTAACAACAAAGCTGTGTGGATTGAATTCCTTTCATGGCAACACCAAAAGGAAGGAAGAAAGAAAGAAGCAAGAAGTGATGAGCGAAATGGCCTACCTCAAAGTTCAAAACAAGTGCGAATGTGTCTTGTGTGTGGAGTGCCAGAAGTATAGAAAAAAAATGGAAGCATGAACGTCCTTGGGAGTGCAATTTGTAGGTCACACAACTCGTCTCTGGTAGGACAGGGTTTGTGACATATGCAAATTTTGGCCAGCCAGAACTGGTATAAAAGGAATAATCTCAGTGTTGTTTCATTTGTTGCTTCACAGTAGGACTGAGCGAACCAGTGTATTGATGTGGCAAGTGAGAAAGACAGGACTAGTCGCAAGCAGTTAAACGGTTTCATCTTTGTGTGGGTTTTTTAATGGCAAAGACATCCTTGTAAAAGAATGGAAGTGATACTATTTAACCCATAGGATAAAGGGGTACATACTTTAACCCATAGTTGAAGGGATAAAGGGGTACATACTTTTCTCAAGAATACGCGCCTAAAAGTGAATCCAATAGTGTGACTGAAGTTCAAACTGGAACACCTTGGCTCCACTGTGCATCTGCTCATGGCATTGTGTGACTCCACACTATATTTATTGCACAAAGATTGAGGTGTTATCACAAAAGACAAAGAAAAATGCAAAGTCAAACTTATTGCTTTAAAGAACTGGATTTACTCGCAGATGGAGAGGGTGTGTGTTACCTCGGGATCTTTCTTTGGCTTTTGTCAAAACTAGTCTCACTGAGCATATCTCTGACTACAGCTGATTTCTCTGATCTACCGACTCCAGCAGATTCCCTTGACCAACTGCCTGCACTTAGTCCTTAATCACTTCACTTGAGAAATAAGTGCTTGGTCATTTCCTGTTTCTTTGTTCCCTTTTCCCCGTGCATCGTTTAACCCCACACTTATTCAAGGTTGCAAGGTTACTTCATTCAAACCTACATTGAACTACGGACTGGCCAAGCTGGTAGTGGTAGAACTGCTTTCTCCTTTCTCAACTTGTCACTTACCACATATATACATACACTCAGACACACATCTATATATGCACCTATACCTACTCATGTCCACCATGACATACACACATATACATGACATACACACATATACATGCATATACATATATCTAACTCTATACAAAGGTCCATCATGTCACAGACTCCCTCAAAGCAATTCTTACTGGTCTTTTCTTAACACCTGATTTCAAAGATTGCTAGCCCATTTCATCATTAAAGTCAATTTCAATGCCACTCTTTATCTAAAAAAAAGTCCTTTCTAAAGGTATGTTTAACCCCTTGCAATGATACAAGATCCACTTGCATTGCTGTTGTATTCATATCAGGAATTGCTTCTGCAATTATTCTGAGGTCTTTCCTTTCAGGAATGACTTTCACTTTGTGGAATCAGTTGCAGTCAAAACAAGATATTTGCTTTTGAAGCATATCTACTTTTTATGCTCTCAAAGACAACATGAAGAATAAGGTCTAACATGAAACTTTAAAAGTTTTAAGGGATTCATTTATGTTTTAGAGATAAAAGTTGTACTTTGTATTAAATGAACTTGAAGCAAAGAGAAGATATCTCACATACTAGATAGTGATTCATTTACCAAGATAAGTAAGTGGCCATTAATGGAATCTTCAATACTCAGCAGGCTTACTATGTTCTCTTCAGCTTTATCATCAATAACATATCTAACAACAATTGCATACTAATCATGTGCCAAAATATCTAGAATTGAATCTATTTGTTCTAAATATAAACCAGTCTAATTAATCTTTATTCTGTCATTGATAGTTCTCTAAGAAGAATTTATATTTTCTTTATATTTATTATTGCTGTTGTCAGAAATATGTTATATATAAATAAATAAATATATATATATATATATATGTTGAATATAAAGAAAATTAGATATGTGGCAATATATGGCCGGTCGGGGCATGCACTTGTAGAATGAAAACCTTCCTCCACACGATCGTCTGACCCTTTTTGTTGTGTTGGCTTTCTCAGCAAGTTGGATTGAAATGCATGTCTGGGGGCAATCCCACAAAGAAAGAAACGAAGTGGAAACACGAAAGGTTGAATAAATGTTTTTTTGAGAGGAAAAGAAGTGTGACTCTTTGCAATGAAATCCCTTGACTAAAAAAAAAAAATTCTCAGCTTATCTTAATGTCTATCTATCTCTGGTTATCTTCCTCCATCTTTTCTGTCTGTATTTTTCTCAGCTCATCTCTTTCTCTGTCTCATAGCCAATTAACTTCTTCTTGTGTCTTCTCCAACTTTTAACTATTCTGTTCAAGTCCCTTCTCTTATTGTCTCTCTCCGCATCTCTTCCAGTGGCAGATTCTCTCTTTTTTCTGTCTTCTGATTGACCCCTGTGACTCCCGCTCTATCTCTTCTAGTGACTTACTGACCCTATTTTTCTGACTATCCCCTGGTTGACCTGTATGTAGACACACATATGCATATGCACACCTATGACCAACTCACAACCACACACACACATGCTTTCACACAGTGCTAAGCCTGTATATAGTATTACAGATGAAACCTTAAAAAGTTTCCAGAAATTAGATAAACCTTTTTATTAGTATTACCATATTGAAAAAAAAATGTTAAAAAATTATAATTTATTACTCTAATAACCTTCATAATTTTATGTTCCATTTAAGGAATGTAGAAAGGATAAAGGTTAATGTTGTGGCCTTGTTAGGGGCCAGAAATAAAGACACACGAGAGGAACTGAGTTAAATATATTAACAAAGAACAGTATTGCAAACATACACAAATGAGAGGGTTGCCAGCGAGACTGTTTGGTCCAACTGTTAAGGCTGTCTGCTGGAATATTGACTTCTACCTAAGAGTAGTACCTGCTGCTATTTATAGCTGGGATAATTCATATGTACATGGGTAAAATACCATAATAATTAATTTTCCTTGAGATTTTTTTTTAATAATGTCTCCAAGAAAACTTAATACTGTTCTTAGAAATTTGTTCTCTGGTTCATTGTTCTTGCATTTCTCCTGTGTATTATTCAGTATTTTTTTTCAGTATTGGATTATAATTTGCAAGAGACTTTACAGCTTCCAAGAAGTTCGCTTAATTTTCTACTTGGTTTTCCTCAATTGCATTTGCTAAAGCTTCAGTCTGTTTACTATGTTGTGGAATTGGTTGAGAGCCGATATAAAATCATCATCATCATCATGTCGTGCCACTAGCGCGGATATCCCTGACCCTATCTTGCCACTTTTCCCTATCGTTCATCACCTCTGGCAAGTCTTCAGGGCTACATCCCGTATCCTCACATATCTGCTGTATGTATGTTCTAGCTGCTCGTCCTGCTTTTGCTCAGCCATATGTGGGCGTCCATAGGAGTACATCACTTATGAGCTCGTATCTGCATCTCCAGCAGTGTCCTGCATGTCGGGTTCATCTAACTTGGATAGTTTTCGTGATGGGGGGCAGGTGGCCGTAAGAATGTTGTGAGCAATATTGAATAAGTCCGATATAAAATAGAATGTCAATGATGCAGCTTAAGACAGTACCTGATTGAAATAATTGCTTATTTCTGAAAAAAATATTCTTCTGTGACAAATTGTTTAATAGATTTGACACTAGCATGAAATACCGGACATTGGCCTAGTGGGTAGAGTGTTCGCCAATGGCCAAGGAGACCAGGGTTCAATCCCAGGTCGAGTCATACCAAAGACTCAAAAAATGGTACTTGATGCCTCCTTGCTTAACACTCAGCATTATAAGGTGCGGATCAAGGGTAAAGTGGAGCAATCCAGGGAAGGAGTAGCGCCCTTCCCTACACCTTGGTGTAGTAGCTATCGAAAAGGGAGCCTTCGGGTCACCCTCGACTTTGGTCGCCAACTTTACTTACTTGCTATTGACACTGAGACTTCTCATGATCTGATAGCTTGACTGTGATATATCTTCAGTCAGAGCTACCTTCAATCATTTGTGAATGAATGAATTTATCAGGTGCATACATCAGACAGCTTTAGCAATGTAACATCATATTTTCTCCATTTATATGTGACCCATTTACAGTTGGCAGGAGTCCACATGGCATAAAGGCTAATGTACTGGACTGCAACATTATAGTAAGGGAATTTGAACTCCAATTTTACTATTAAGTCCACTTTTGGACTAATACCCTGAGAAAAGCATGAACTCCTTTATTCCTTGGATATGGATTAAATAGTACTGCTACTGTTCTTCTGCAAGGATAGCTTTGGCATTAAATAACTCACAAAGGTTGATATGCCATTAAACAAAGGAACCAACCGAACCAACCATTTCCAGTTAATTTTTGCTCATTTTTGCCCATTTTTTTTATTATAAAGCTGTAGTAAAATTGGCAACCTTAGTCAAGGGTGACCCGAAGGCTCCCTTTTCAATAGCTGGATTGCTCTACTTTACCCTTGATCTTTACCTTTTAATGCTGAGTGTTAAGCAAGGTGGCATCAAGTACCATTTTTTTGAGTCTTTGGTATGACTCGACCTGGGATTGAACTCCGGTCTCCTCGACCATTGGCAAACACTCTACTCATTAGGCCAATCGCCCAATTATACTTGGTGTTATAAGAAACTTAATGCACGTGATAGTTTGGATGGAATTTCCAAAACATATCTGCAAAAATTCTAATACTATTGAGAGTCAATGTAATTGTATTGATAAATAAGTCAGTATTGTATGATATTTGCTTACACTTCTTTTCTATGGATCTAAGTTGGTGGTTTCAAATTACCTGATTCTGCTTCTTGTAGTTCAAGGTCTCTTAATCCTGTTTCATCCGGTATAAAATTTGATGATTCTATCTTTACTTCAGTTACCTGAGATGATGTTGGAGATTTTTTGCAGAAGGAAGTTTCGATTTTGCTTATTGCTTGTTGATTTTTTTTATCACTTTTAGGTTTGGGCATTCATATGTTTGCAAGTATTTTAGAACCATACAATTTGAAATTGTCTGGGAGTACTGTGTTAGAGAACAATTAAATAAACTGAAAGAAATACTAGTCAAAAATAAATATTAATTCCTAATGTTTCTATTACTAGTAGAATTAAAATAATCAATGAAAAAAAAAAGCTTTAAAAAAAATAGTCAAAAATTAGTGATGAAAATATTTGAAGAAATTCAGACCTCATCTTAGTGTTTTTGAGGTTGAGTTTGAATTGACTCTGATCACCTCAAACTGTTTTGTTAAATAAAAAACAAAATAATAACAATCTTCTTTCTTCTCTACTTCTTTTGTCAATTCTGATTATTAATCCACTCACAGTAAAAATTAATGGAAACACATACCTACATTTTTATATGTTATATAACAGAAAGTGGCCTAATGCTGGCCAAACTCTGTGGGTGTGAGATATATTCAGTAATGCAACTAGACAAAGGGTTGTTTGGTTGGTTGGTTGGTTGTGTTTATGGCATTTCAATCTTTATCAGTTATTTAATACCAAATCCTGTTTGTTTATATATATAAAGAAAGTAAAGTTGGCTACCATAGTTGAGGTAGACCCGAAGGCTCCCTTTTCATTAGCTACTACAACAAGGTGTTAGGGAGGGCAGTACTCCTTTCCCTGAACTGCTCTACTTTACCCTTGATCCATACCTTATATTGCTGAGTGCTAAGTGTACCATAGCCAGATATGGCTACGTGAAACGTACATAGAATGTTCATAACATATATACATAGAACATAGGAATCCCGAAACATGAAAAACACATAACGATTTCTTAGTTCAGGTACGAAACCGTTTATTACCTTTGAGTTAAAGGTTTCGACATAAGGAATAGAGATGCACAATCTTTCTATTATGACTTTTCTATCTGCCCCCCAACATGTGTGGCACCCGCCACAAGGCCACTGGCCTGGCTTCGATGAGCAAGTGAAAGTCAACTGTCTTCTTCCGAGGCAGTTCTCAACTCTACTAACTGACTTTTTCAAGTTTCCCATCTCGGGTTTCTATTGTGACAACTCTGAGTGACATGTCAGCTCCGCGCGCGTGGAAACCTGCACTCATGTTTGCACGTAGCTAACCCATGCACTGAGCTGAAAGGTTCTCAGCCTAACTAAACCCAAAGGCATAAAACAAAATCCCTTGGCCATTATATTACATAAGCAAGGAGGCATCAAGTACCATTTTTTTGGATCTTTAGTATGACTTGACCTGGGATTGAGCCCCAGTCTCCTAGGCCATTGGCAAACACTCTACATGCTAGGCCAATGGGCTGGTTATATATATTTGATTTGTAAATGAATAGTTTGATAATTTGTAGGTAACATTATTTTAAAACAAGCCAAAGCTCATTTGTTTGCACATAGTTAAATGGTTTCAAGTATTGCACTAGTAATTTTATTTGCACACAGTTGATAATTCAGTTTAACTTTACTCATTCATTTGCACATAGTTAAATGGTCTCAAGTATTGTGAATGATTAAATAGTTCTATTTGACTAATAAATGGAATCCTAACATGTACTAAGTGGACATGAGAGTAATGGTTATGACAAGGTACTCCACATAACCCAAACTCCTAGACTGTAGCCTCACTCTCAAATGAAGTTTAATGTCACACCCAGGACACTAAATGGTTTCAAGTATTGCTATCTAATACTAATAATCCAATTTAGTATTACTCATTCATTTGAACACAGCTAAATGGTTTCAAGCATAATGAATGATTAAATAGTTCTATTTGAGCCATAGATGGAACCCTAACAGGTACTACTACTCTGGGTCAGAGTGGACTTGGGAGTAATGGCAATGATGAGGTACTCTGTATTCCCCAAAGCTCCAGGACTGGAGCCACACCATCAAATTGTTTAGTGTCATATCCAGGGCACTCATTTGGGTGGGTGGGGGGTCTTAACCCTCTGCAGAGATCCAGTCAACATATTCTAAAGCCCATTTTTAAATGGTCTACTGATTAACAGATCATGACTGATTTAATCAAATGATAAGATGCACTTGCCAATTGTCAGAAATCATTCTTTGCCTAAATAATACTGGATATTGACAAATCTTGAATCCGAAAAGATCAGGAAAAATTAACCCTAAGAATTCAAGAGTGAAAACGGTGACAAATGTGGAAATTCCAATAAGATACAATATTCAACACTGAGCCAGTAACAATTAAGTATCTTTAGTGAGATTTAGTGAAAAGCAAATGTCTTAACTTCTTAATTAACATCAAGGAGGTGGCCGTGGTGTAATGGTTATCGTCGTAGGAAATGGACATGGCGACACAAGTTCAAATCCTGGATGAGACTGATTGCATTTAACATAGCACTAATACCCTTCGGAAAGGTATGAATCCAATTATCCTCCCTCCAGCTATGGGTAAATAGTAGGGCAGACTGGGTTCTTCAGCCTTGTGTCATATCCTGCCCGAGTGGAGGGGTTGGGTAAATAGGATCAAGGAAGTATTTTTCTTTTTGTTTAATTGCTTGGATCAAGGTGGCTACTATGAAGACACTTAAACTAAAAGTAGACAAGCCAAAATTAAAAGTGAAAGAAACATTTATAGAGATGATGATGATGATGATGATGATGATGATAAAAAAAAGAATGATCCAAATCAATGTATATTAGCATGTTAGGAAAATATTTCAAAATATGTTTAGCTAAAGGAAAAAAAACCCTCAAATTGAAAACTTACTGAAATTGCTCTATGCAAATCAAATAAATGGGAAGGACATCACAGAATTAGATGCAAATTGCTCCGTCAACTAGGGTTGACAAAAACTATAAATCAATAGTAAACGTAGAAATCTAAGCCTGTTTACAGAATTCATTATCTTACTACTTCTGTTGCTGGAATAACAGTGAATTGTAATGTCAGCATTGACAATGGTAAATTGTTCTCCACCCCTAACAGCTGACCCAGCCCTTTCAGTGTCAGTAATGGTGTAGGTTGGTTGGCACAAGATGGCAACAATATCAGACTAGCCATTTGTCATAAGATGGAAATCAGCTGTAACTGTGTTTATAAAATAAATGTATCATGCAAGATAAATTGTGAATTGATGAATGCAGCTCAGTTGTTACAGTAAAGGGTTGTTAACTTAGAGAAGTGAAATGATAAGGCCAGATACAGAGGATTCATTTTAAAATTTTTTTTCTTGATCTTAAGAGGCCTCTTTTTCTCACAACTCACCAGAGGATCTTCATCAGAAAAATATTCAGGTAAATAAAAAGCTTTTCAAGCCAATTGAATACACAAATTATAATATTTTTTAATACAAAAAGTTAGTAATAACATTCTTCTTTATGTCTTTATGATTCATGAAGACTAATAGGCCATTAAACCAAGAAACCAAAGGCTTATATGCCATTAAACCAAGAAACCAAAGGCTGATATGCCATTAAACCAAGAAACCAAAGGCTGATATGCCATTAAACCAAGAAACCAAAGGCTGGTATGCCATTAAACCAAGAAACCAAAGCTGATATGTCATTAAACCAAGAAACCAAAGCTGATATGCCATTAAACAGAGAAACCAAAGGTTGACATGCCATTAAACCCAGAAACCAAACCTTATGTTTTTACCACTCACAAAGGTTGATATGCCATTAAAACAAGAAACCAAACTAAATAGTACTACTACTGTCCTTCTATAAGGATGGCTTTGACATTAAATAACTAACAAAGGTTGGTATGCTATTAAACAAAGAAGCCAAGCTGAAATTTTGTTTTGGTTTAAATCAAACAAGCTGATTTCAAATCCGTGCTAAGGATTGTTCTAGCATATCAGGATTTTATCAAATGTACATTATATTTTTCTGGTAGACCTCTAAATAGTCCTTTTTCCATCAAACTTAGCCTCATTAAAAACTTTGTAAAAACAATGTTGTATGATTGTGATAAATTCTCACACCTGAAAATAAAATTTGGCACATAGAAAAGTGATACCAAAACTAAAAGCGAACATTTTCATTGGACCGGAGATCAGAGAATAGATGGATCACTGCAAGTTCACTGGTAAACTGAATCCACTTGAGCTAGAGATATGAAACTCATTTATATTAATTGTACAGATATTTCTTGGGTGTCATAAAACTGAAAATGATGCTGATTTTAAACAACTAGATAATAGTGTAACAAAGAATGAGATGACATTGCATTCTCATCTTGATTTCCTTTTCTTTCTTTTTCCTGTACTTAATCTGGTTTTGGTTTCATGATAGTTGATGCGGAAAAAAACAAAAAAAGCACACTCAACTATAACTACTTTACCCATATTTACCACCCCCTCTGCTCGGGCAAATTATGACACATGGTCAATTTTTAAGCGGAGTTTAACAGGTTTGAATTCAGAGTTTTCCTTCTCCTAGACTAGTTGCCTCACCAAGGCTGAATAACCCAGTCTGCCCTACTATTTACCCATAGCTGGAGGGAGAATAATTGGATTCATACCTTTCCCAAGGGTATTAGTGCTATGTGAAATGCAATCAGCTGTGTCCAGGATTTGAACTCATGTCATCATATCCATTTCCTTCGACGATAACCATTACGCCATGGGCACCTCCACTATAACTACTGTCCTGATAATTATGTAAAAAAAGTTGTTACCATAATTGTCAACCTTGACAGGAAGCAGCTAAAATAATACAATATAAACAATAAAAAATGTGTAGGCTTAGGGGTGGTCTCTTTTGTGACTTGGTCAAAACAAAAAAAAACATTGCTTTTTTTTTTGACAATCTAGTTGATTAGTTGGGTGTGGTTGGTCTTTGTTAAATGGCAAATCAGTCTTTGTGGGTTACTTAATGCCAAAGTCATCCTTGTAGAAGAATAGCAGGGATGCTATTTAATCCATAGCTTGTGGGATAAGGTAGATTATACTTTTTTCAATGGTATTAGTTTGAAAGTGAACATGTCAGTGGGACTAGAGTTTGAACTTGCTACAAAAATGTTGCAGTCCAACACATTGGTCATTACACCATTGGGGATTCCTACTAATCTCAATGAGATAAGTGACAACTATGAAAAAATATTCTACCAAGATATTGCTGTGATGGTAGCTAGATACCAAGGGCACTTCAACCGAAATGTGAAGGGTGATTCCTGCTGGTTTCTACAGTGATGAACCAGCACTTCCTGTAAGTGCAAGAGTAATTATCTCAAACACTTTTGAACAATATATTGAGGGCATGTGTTCTATTACTTAATAAGAGAATTTTTTCTTATTGAAAATTTTGATTAAAGTTTGATTCATATACCAGTGGGAAAGAGACAGTGATGCTTGGCATGTTTTGTCTACCATATGCAAAATCCAAACAGTGCATACATGAATGGAACATGTCTGAAATGATGACAAGGGGTATGCATGCAAATTAAGAAAGCCAGAGGATTTATCAGTGGGCAGTGTGATTTGCAACTGGCAAATGTACAAGCCAATTAAGAAACAGATGCCATTAAGATGCAGAAACATAAGAAACAAAGAACAGAAGCCTTGTACAGGATTATCAACATATACAGACTGCATTTTAACCTACTCAGATCTCCATTATGGTTTTGTTTGGCCTTTTTGTTAGACCATTTAAACAAACCTATAAAAAAATAGTTTATTTTTTTAAACTGATATAATGAATATCATGTGAATATGAGAATCTTCTAATAATATAAAATACAAGTGTTCTGTGTGTACATCTGTGTGCCTGTACACATAATATTTAAAAAAGAAAGAAATAAAACAATGAACAGAAAGTGAGATCTCTGACGTTTTTTGTGATAATCTTTAAAGAGAGAAAAAATTAAAGTGAGAAAGAAAGATATTTATATAAAATTCAACTGTCATTATTGATGGGTGTATTCTAGAATATTGTTATGAAGTATTTAAGTTGAATTAATGGATATTTCATTGAACAATATAGACATGTTTTGTCTATATATTTTTGTATATGTCCTTTTGAGGTGCCAAATTGATTTTATCCTATCTACCCAACCCCTCCGCTTGGGCAGGATATGACATAAGGTCAATTTTTAAGCGAAGTTTAACAGGTTTGAAATCAGAGTTTTCCTTCTCCTAGACTAGTTGCCACATCAAAGCTGAAGAACCCAATCTGTCCAACTATTTATCCAATGCTGGAGGGAGAATAATTGGATTCATACCTTTCCCAAGGGTATTAGTGCTATGTGAAATGCAATCAGTCTTGTCCAGGATTTGAACTTGTGTCGCCGTGTTCATTTCCTATGACAATAACCATTACACCACAGGCCCTACACGAAGTTTAACAGGTTTGAATTCAGAGCTTTCCTTCTCTTAGACTAGTTGCCCCATCAAGGCTGAAGAACCTAGTCTGTCCTACTATTTACCCATAGCTGGAGGGAGAATAATTGGATTCATACCAAGGGTATTAGTGCTATGTGAAATGCAATCAGTCTCGTCCAGGATTTGAACTCGTGTCGCCGTGTTCATTTCCTACGACGATAACCATTACACCACGTGCACCTCCAAATTGATTTTATAGTATCTGGCGGGAATTGGTTGATGAAACTTCCATAACTAATTGTTACCCTCCTCATTTCTGCCTGATCTTGGGCCATCATCAAGGGTGTGTATATTGTAGAAGTGATGTAACCTTTGTATGTACATTATTATTTTGTAAGTGTTCATTATTAATACTGGTGTGTTGTTGTAGCAATTTATTCATTTATATAAATAGCAGCAGTAGCTAAAAACATTTAAGTACATAAAGTACTGGATTCGAAATTGATTCTATTGAGTTTGGGTTGTTTCATTCTGAAGTGGAGCGTCTTGAGAATTTGTAATTTTTGTTTGTTATTTTGTTCTTTTAATATTGTTGTCTGAGAATTAATTTTTTATTTACTGCGGACTTTTTGTCCTCATCTTCGTAGTTTTTGTGTTGTTTCTTCTTTCATGACGTTTCGGCCAAATTTCACCTCTGGCCTTCTTCAGGTGATTAACCATGACCTCAGATAGGAATGCTGAGTCTTGTAACCGTATCCCCAGTAATTACTGCCTTCCATAGTTGTTGTCTATTGCACCACGGTTAATATTGTTATGTTCTGAAACTCAGTTTTTGTGCAAGAATGTTTTTTTAGATGTTGTGCTATTGAACTGGTATCAGATAGATGCAT
Source organism: Sepioteuthis lessoniana (assembly GCA_963585895.1). Lineage (NCBI taxonomy): Eukaryota > Metazoa > Mollusca > Cephalopoda > Myopsida > Loliginidae > Sepioteuthis > Sepioteuthis lessoniana. Next base: position 151,268 of record CAUZXS010003953.1, on the reverse strand, counting down.
GGTGAGTCATCTCGATGGGGTAGTTGAGGTTAAGTCAACATATATACTGTTATTCTCAGAGATACAATCTTCTAAAGTGCATTTAGATTGATATACGACATTAGGAATTATTGTTAATAACTAAGTTGGAGGTTTTAGATTTGTTACAGTTTATGATAAGTTTTATTTTTTTTATCAGGATCAGTGTGGAATATATTTCTTTTAATCAATGTTTTTAAGATATTTTCATCTAATTTATAATTGTATATATATACATGCATGTGTGTGTGTGTGTATGTGTGTGTGTGTGTGTGTGTGTGTGTGTGTGTGAGTGTGTGTGTGTTTGTTAAAAATGACATGGTCTGTATATGAAAATGATGCTTATAACTCAAAGAAAATGATGGAAAAAAACTCAGTGTACTTACATCTATGGCTGTTGGAAAAGAAACATTCAAAATAAATGTTCCTGAAATATTTCGAGGAAACCTTTCCTCTTCATCAGGTGATAGAAATAAAAATAAAACATGCTCACACACACACACACACACACATATATATATATATAGTATTATTCGGTCCAGTTAAACCAGAGTTGGGAGTAATATCGAAATTAATATAAACATGAATATTTCCCTTACAAAAATTCATTACATTAATATAGTACATAAAAGTTATTTATCGAACTTAACAAGAAAAGAAAATAAATAAAATAAAATAAATAAAAAGTTAAATTACCGTAATTATAACTGACAGAAGAATTTTTAAAAATAAAATAAATAGGTAAATAAAAAAACCGAAATTCAATAAAACGAGGAGGTAACTCTTCAACTCTCTCCCTCCCCCTTTCCCCCGTGTTTATTCTGTCTTATTTATCCATTAGATCTGAAGAAGTCCTGTTATATATTTTTCATGTTTTTGGTTCACACCAGAAACACAAAAACTGGATGGAAATAAATTTATAATCCTAAAATAACCGGTCTTTGTTTTTTCTTTAAAAAAAAGTATATATATATATATATATATATATATGGGCAAATTTAACTAAATTTTATTTAAATTATTCATTCCTTTATTTTTATCATATTTTAATTTTTGAAAAACTTTTACACATTACCATAATATATCTCTCTTCATGATTTTTTTCTCTTTAAATCTACATGTTAATAGATATAACATGACTTTCAAAAACTTTTTTTCATAAAATAAAGTTACATTTATTTTGAAGTTGGGGTATCCATAAGATCATGGAATTTTATTGTATTTTTAGTTATGTATTTAGGAGGTTTTGAATGTAAACTAGAAAACACAGTGCAAAATAATGTCTTTTCATATTGATGTAGAAAAAATAATGTTTTTCATATAGATGTTGAAAAAATAATGTTTTTTCATATAGATTTAAAGAAAATAATGATTTTCATGTAGATGTAGAAAAAAAATAATGTTTTTTCATATAGATGTTAAGAAAATAATGTTTTTTCATATAGATATAAAGACAATAATGTTTTTTCATATAGATATAAAGAAAATAATGTTTTTTCATATAGATATAAAGAAAATAATGTTTTTTCATATAGATGTTAAGAAAATAATGTCTTTTCATATAGATGTAAAGAAAATAATGTTTTTGAACTCAAACTAGAAAATGCAGAGTAAATGTTTTTGATATATGTAGAGAATATTTTACATCTCTTTTAGAAATGAAACATCCAGATATTATGTTCTATTCGGGAAGATAATTTTTATAACTTTACCTCATCAGCTAGGGCTGTAGAATATGCCAAGTACACCTCTGCAGAGGGGTAAGACCCCAACAAGTGACACTAAACGATCTGATGGTGAGGTTCTGATGCTTTGGGGAATGTGGAGTACCTCTTCATTGGCATTACTCCTCAACCCATTCTGACTTGGAGTGGTGGTAATAGTACCTATTTAGATCCCATCTATAGGTCAAATAGAACTGTTCAATCATTTACTAAAGGACTTTATGAGTTGCTTGCTACCATTTAACTGAGTGCAAATAGATGAGTAATATTGAATAAAATTATTACTATTAGATAGCAATACTTAAAACTATTTAACTGTGTGGAAACAAATAATTGATATTCAATAGAATTATTAGTGTTAGAAGAAATCATATCTATAAAAACAGGACTTGGCATTAAATAACCCACAAGGGTTGATATGCCATTAAACAAAAAACCTAACCTATAACTTAACAACTTTTATTATATAAAATAGAGTAAATAGCAGGGCAATTTTGATTCTTTAACCAAGGTATCACAACCAGTCTAGGAGAAGAAAAATTCTAAATTGAAACCTGTTAAACTCTGTTTCAGAGATTGTTCTTATATTGCATCCTGCTTATAGGGAACAGGTTGGTAAATAAATATATAATAAATGGATGATGTTTAGACTAGTCAGTATCAATTTGAAAAAAATTATGTAGCCAGTTTTAATACTTTTTGAGTTAAAATATTTTTGGTGAAACACAGGTTTGTGCAAGTGCAGCATCCTCTAATCAAAAACTAACAGGAATAAGCATGTCAAATGCCAAGGAGACTATTTTGAAGAAAATTAATGTTTCATTCATTGTTCATTAGTGTCTTACAGTTTTATTCTCCGTGCTTTTAGAACATATATATATATATATATAAGGAGACATTTATGTTTCCACCTGTGCCAGTGGAAAATATCAATCATATAGATCACACATTACACAATGAAAATTTCAGATCCAAATTCTGCTTATAACTGCATGTCAGGCTGTAGATTTATTGAAATGGTCTGACTTTTTCTTCTTTTTTATGACACAAGGTCAGTGACCCGAAGGTCGAAGATCTGACTCTTTCTGTTAGAGTATATATTTACCCAACTCCTCTGCCATAAGTACAATACAACTCAGTCATCTTTTAAGCAAATTACAGCTGATTTGAATTTAGAGTTTTCCTTTTCCTAAATTGCTTGCTATAAAATAGCCATTAGCCCACAGCTGGTGAGTGAGGGAGAAAAGATGGGTTCATGGTTTTCCCAAGGGTATTAGCATATTTACAGCTTTGTGCTGCAACACATCTATGTGTGTTATATTTGCAGTTTTGTGTTGTAACACGTCCTCTGAAAATTGACATTATGAGTTGGTTGGATCAGTAGAGTCTCCACACCTTTTTTTCCCCCTTAGGATTTCATTATTTTCAATTGTATAAAAATAAGTCATAAACTCTCCTTAGAACAAAAAAACCCAGGTCCTCCATTCATTCCATGTGGATTGGGCGAAAGATGGAGAATGGATTGATCAAACAAAAAGAATAAGATCAATACTCCAATCAATTGTTGGAATGATAATGACTCATTTCAAAATTATAGAATATACGAATGGTAGAGTTACCAACCCATTCACTCAAAGTAGTCAAATGATGAACAAAAATTCATTTATGCAATCACCACAATTAAACAATGAGTCTTATGCCAAATTCAATGTGCTCTGATTAAATTCACATTTCAGTTAAAATTATGATTAGATTCACAATTCAGTTAAAATTATGATTAAATTCACATTTCAGTTAAAATTATGATTAGATTCACATTTCAGTTAAAATTATGATTAGATTCACATTTCAGTTAAAATTATGATTAAATTCACATTTCAGTTAAAATTATGATTAGATTCACAATTCAGTTAAAATTATGATTAGATTCACAACTCAGTTAAAATTATGATTAAATTCACATTTCAGTTAAAATTATGATTAAATTCACAATTCAGTTAAAATTATGATTAAATTCACATTTCAGTTAAAATTATGATTAGATTCACATTTCAGTTAAAATTATGATTAGATTCACATTTCAGTTAAAATTATGATTAGATTCACATTTCAGTTAAAATTATGAATCACTTGCAGAGAAAGACCAATGAATATTTGAAATCAATAGTGAACCAATTCTAATCTAATTAAGGTATATGGATCACTTTTTTTTTTTTTTTTAAATAGATGACCACACACACACAAATACATACATATAGTGACTACCACTTTATTGCAGAAGAAGGCCATTTCCTTAATTCACTAAAAGTACCTGTGGAACTTCATGTGACTTCTCAGGCCAACTATATCCTTACAACCCCTATTGCTTGTGGGACAAAAGAATTAACTGTCTTTTTTTGTTGACATTACTTCTGTGCACTCTCAGGTGACTTGTCAAACCTGTTACAGACCCACATACTTTGTCATAGAACAGATACAATTTATCTGTTGGTTGCTGCTGAAGCACTACCTTATTTAAAGCCAAACTTGGAGTTGCATTAGATATTAATGTATCATTTTAGGCAAATTTGTTTACATGAATTACTGAATTTACTGCTATATACATTGGTCTCACTCTAAAATGATTCCCCTTTTAAATGGCCCATTTACATATAAGGTTGCCTTTACTTGCAATGTTAATTTATGACTTATAACAGATTATCTTGTGTAAAAAAATTGTAAATATTCATTAATAACAGAAATCCTTTAGCTTTATCCTCTTTTTACAGGCCATTGATAAACTTGAGCTTTTCACATGTTTCAAAAACCATCTTAAAATTTTCATACCTTTCATGTATAGCCCAGTAGAATACACCAACTGCATCTCTACAGAGGGGTAAGACCCCCCCATTCCCAATGAGTGTTCTGGATATAACATCAAACCATCTGATAGTGAGACTCCAGCCTTGGAGATTTGGGGAATGTGGAGTATTCATTCATTGCTATTGCTCCCAGGTCCACTCTGGCCTGTAGTAGTAGCAACTGCTAGGGTCCTATCTATGGGTCAAATAGAACTGTTTTACTATTTAAACTATGTGCAAACAAATGTCTTATGCTAAATTGAATTGTTAGTGATACATAGCAATACTTGGAACCATTTAACTGTTTGCAAATGAATCAATGAATAGTATTAAATAGAATAATTAGTGTTAAATAGCAATACTTGTAACCACTTCATTGCGTGCAAACAAATGATTGATATTGAATAGAAATATTAGTGCTCGATAGCAATAATTGAAACCATTTAACTGTGTAGAAACAATATCAATACTAATGTGCAAACAAATTAGTTCTCACTCATTTAAAAATGAAATTACCAACAAACTATTCACTTCCAAATCATATATATATATATATATCCATTTAAATGTGTGCAAATCAATGATTGATGTTAAATTGTTACTGTACATAGCAATACTTGAAACCATTTAACTGTGTGCAAACAAATGATAAATAGTAAATAGAAATATTTATGTTAGAAATACTTGAAACAATTTAATTGTGTACAAAAGAATGAGCTCTGGCTCATTGAAAAACATGTTTACAAAATGAGTTCACTAATCATATATATTTAATATATATATAAAAACAGGATTTGGCTTTAACTAGCTAACAATGGTTGATGCCATAAAGCCCCACCAAACCAAACCAATTGAAAGTCTTTAACTGTGTGCCTAAATTGAATTATTTGTATTACATAACAATACTTAGAGCCATTTGACTGTGTGCAAATTAATGAATAGTGTTCAGTAGAATAATTAGTGCTAAATAGCAATACTTGTAACCACTTCACTGTGTGCTAACAAAAGTTTAATAGTGAATAGAATTAGTTGTGTTAGATAGCAATAATTGAAACCATTTAACTGTGTAAAATTCTCAAAAGAGTAAAATAATGATACATCCCATTGTAAGTAACATTGCATTCTAAACAAATAGTATTTTTTTTTTTTTTTTTAAATATGTATATGTAATCAACTCCTGATGATTAAGTATTTAATCAAGTGACCTTTTGTTCATGGAACTGTGAAATTTTTGTTTGTAATAATTCTTTGTCTTTATTATTTCAGATCTGAGATGTGCTTGTTGTTTTATTATCTAAATGATGATCCTTCTCCAGGTACCTTTCGCTTAATATTGGTGAATGTTCGTGATGAGTATTGGGATCGACCGACACTCCCTTCTGGATTTTGGAAAGATAATCCATCCTGCATTGGGGGTGAGTCGGACAGTTTTTTTTATTATTTATTTTTTTCATTCATTTTATTTTTAGATATCAGATGACAGTTGTGTGTTTCTCTATTACTGTTATTGTATTCATTTTGATTTTTCTGGATTAGTGTTACTAATACATATATATATATCTGATGTAAGTAAAGTTGGCGACCATAGTCGAGGGTAACCCGAAGGCTCCCTTTTCGATAGCTACTACACCAAAGTGTAGGGGAGGGCGCTACTCCTTCCCTGGATTGCTCTACTTTACCCTTGATCCGTATCTTATAATGCTGAGTGTTAAGCAAGGAGGCATCAAGTACCATTTTTTGAGTCTTTGGTATGACTCGACCTGGGATTGAACCCAGGTCTCCCGGGCCATTGTAATTTGGTCAAAATATAATGTTCAATGAATTATTATTGTAGGTCAGCTATCAATAACTTTACATTACTGGGTTCTGACTGACTAAATGAATTTGAGGAGTCTTCGTGATGTAGTGATATAATTATCTCATTATACTTGATACTATCAATAAGGATGTATTAACTTATTTGAGTACATTGCATACAGACCTGCCATTAAAGTTTTGTCAAAATATCAACATTGTCAAAAGTAAATGTATATTCATTTGCATAAAGAATCAAAGGAAGGGCAAAAAAGTGATTGAACAGAGGGAAGTGAACAAACATACCAATCTTCAATAATGAATGAATTTGTACCAACTGACTCTGAGGTGAGGTGACTTTTCATAGTACAGTGACTCACTTACTGGACGCCAACATCATAATAAGCTATAGGTTAAATATGAACTCTCTTACTCTCCCTCTCAACTTATGGGTTAAATAGTACCACTCATCATCATCATCATCATCATGTTGTGTCGCTAGCACGGATATCCCTGACCCTCTCTCGCCACTACTCTCTATCATTCATCGCCTCTGGCAGGTCTTCAGGGCTACATCCCGTACCCTCACATAGCTGCTGTATGTATGTTCGAGCTGGTTGTCCTGCTTTTGCTTGGCCATAAGCAGGGGTCCATAGGAGTACGTTGCTTATGAGCTTGTCCTTGCTTCTCCAGCAGTGTCCTGTGTGTCTGGTTCGTCTAACTTGGATAGTTTTCATGATGGGAGGCAGGTGGCCGTATAGTTGGTGCCTTGTGGGGTGTTGCCGCCAGGACTTGTTCAATATTGCTTGCAACGTTGTTGGTTGGTTGTTTGGGTTTTATGGCATATCAACCTTTTATAGGTTATTTAACACCAAATCCATTTTTATGTAAATAGTTCTATTTCAAACAATTCAGTTTAGCATGAGTACAGAGTTTAATTGTCAAAAACATTTCTATTTAAAGCTATTCAGTTTAGTCAAACAGTTCTAATTCAAACAATTCAATTGAGCATAAGTATGCAGCTAGTTCTATTTAACCCATAACCATTCCGGGTCAGAGTGGACCTGGGAGCAATGGCAATGAAGGGGTGCTCTGCATTCCCCAAAGCTCCAGCATCACTGGAACCTCATCATCAGATTGTTCAGTGTCATATCCAGGACACTAATTGGTGGGGGGCCTTACCCCTCTGTAGAGGTGCAGTCGGTGTATTCTACAGTCCCAGCCAACTGGGCAAGATGACTTTGGCATTAAGTAATCTGCAAAGGTTGATATGTCATTTAATAAAGAAACCAACCAAACCCAACCAATTGACTAGATTGTCAAAAAACAAAAACACAATAGTTTCTTATGCTTTAACTGAGTCACAAAAGAGACCATCCCTAAACCTACCCATTTTTTAATGTTTATATTGTGTCATTTAGGCTGCTTCCTGTCAAGGTTGACAATGAGGGTAACTAATTTTTATTACACAATTATTTGGACAGGTAAAGAAGTTATAGTAGAATGTTTTTTTTTTGTTTTTTGTTTTTCGTGGGGGTTGTTTTTTTTTCTGTATCAACTATAATGGAAAACCAATGATAAGACATTTTGTGAAGATATCTAGCTCTGGGACAAAATGCAAGAAGTGGAGTCATGATTTTCCCAAGAACTTTAGTAAACAGGTTCAACTAGAATTTCAACTTATTTTTCTGATTCTTATCTCTGTACTGATTAATCATCATGCCATTACTGTACTGCCCATCAACAAGTAGTAAAGAAAAATGAAAGACTAGTTTGTTTGTAATTTTAAGTTTCATTTAACAGCTGATCCTGCTACAGCCACCATAAAATGATTGTGACCAGTCATTATAATAACCTGGTGAAGTTTGAAATTATTCAGAATGAAATCATCTGGCATCAGCTGTGGAATCAAATTACAGCTGTCCAGATTAGTTTGGCTCAAGGAAAAGAATACTATGACATACATATATATATATATATATATATATATATATATATATATATATTAGAATCTTTAGGTATAAATTTAAAAAGGAATCTGGTCCCTTTAAATTTATAATACCTAAAGAAGATTCTATTTCTGTCATATAGATGGTATATTATACATCCACGGAATAATGACATATATATATACATATGGTATAACTTTGTTAGTAATTAATGACAATACTTGAAAAGTGTTCAATATTCTATTAATAGATTTAACTTATTAAAATTGAATTAAACACAATTTAAGATTTACTTAATTAGCTTTTTACTGTTACTTCAAGTTTTATGCATCTGTTGTTACAACCATCAGACAACTCATCTTAGTTTTCTGTCAACTCAGTTTTAATAATAATAATAACATGTATATGTATATTGTATATGAAGAAAGCTGTTTTTTATTAATATAGGATGCTTCACAGTTTTGACAAAATAATCCAGCTTAAATCAAAGACATCAAATGATAGAGTAATGAAGATTACATTTATTGAAAATTAAAGGGACATGATGATGATGATGATGATATCAGCCAAAAATTTAGGAGGAGGGAGACTTTCGTGATTAGAGCAGTTAACAATTATTAGATTCTGCAGTCCTGTGTGATAAACCTTGGAAATTCCTACGATACTACACAGCATCTATGAAATGCTTTAGTAGACAGTGTTTCTTCATTTTTTTCAAAAATAAATCAAGGTCAACAAATGATGAAGTAATGGAAATAACATTTATTGAAAATTAAAGGGATAACATTTTAGGATTTTGTATCTATTTAGTCTCAAAACACCAACTAAAAATGTCAAGAGACGCTCTAGATTACATGCTCCTGGTGTCCTATGTTCAGTTGAAGGAATTATTGAATATGGTGGGCAAAGTTGTTGATGATGCATGCACATTTCTCCTGGGTGATTGGAAGCAGGAATGGTTAGGAACCTGTAGTCCTACGATCTTCATGAGTGCTTCAAAGTTTTTGACCTACTTGAAAATCTGACTCTTGTTTGGAAATTTGTTGAAATTTAACTTCCTTCTGTATCTTGCTGAAACAATCTTAAAAGACTTTGTTTCATATTATGACTTCACACAAAAGATCTTCTGTTCCATTGTCCTGTCCAAGTTATGATTTTGCTATATTTGGTTAAATATATGAAAATGCAAACTATTTCCCAGCAATAACCTGAAAAGAGAAAGAGAATAAAGTCAACAGGGAAGAGCTGATGATCCGCTTCTTTGTTTCAAGCCGCTGTGAAAAATCCTGTACAAGTTTGATTAAAGGCCGCAGACAAGATGGAATGTTTTCATTTTTCTTTTTTTTTTAATTTCAATTCTTTACGTATGAGAAAATTCATTCATTGAGATTTGATACTTTCAACTCTAATTCTGTAAATTATTAAGATCAGAGGATAAAGGTTATGGATGTTATTTGTTTTTCGAATTGTTAGTTTTTAAAATCAGAATTTTAGTCTTTGTAAAGATCTTATTTAGTTTTGGGCTTCTTAATTTTATGATAAGAGCTCTAAATTATATTCAGCCAAGATTATTTGATTTTTCTTTAATTTTTACTTCTTAAAATGAAACTTATGTTAATAAAACATTAAGTAATCCTTAGATAACATCATAATCTGCGAAGGAGGTAACTAAGTACGTATTTACCCCACCCCTCCTTCATAGGCAGGATGTGACACAAGGTCAATTTCTAAGAGGTATAAAGCTGGGTTTCCTTCTCCTAGACTCGTTGGCTACCCAAGGAGGTAACAAAGTAAAAGTAAATAAAGTCAGGTTTAACCATTGCATTCCTGAAAGTCAGACTGTCAACAACATAAAGATGTTACTATATTAAGAAGTTTCCAAGATCAAGTAGATGATCCATTGTGGAGGTGCCCGTGGTGAAATGGTTATCGTCGTAGGGAATGGACACGGCGACATGGGTTCAAATCCTGGACGAGGCTGATTGCATTTCACATAGCACTAATACCCTTGGGAAAGGTATGAATCCAATTATTCTCCCTCCAGCCATGGGTAAATAGTAGGACAGACTAGGTTCTTCAGCCTTGGTGAGGCAACTTGTCTTGGAGAAGGAAAACTCTGAATTTAAACCTGTTAAATTCCACTTAAAAATTGACCTTGTGTCATATCCTGCCTGAGTGGAGGGGTTGGTAAATAGGATCAAGTAGGTGATCCATTTGCAAGGTTCTACTACCCTCATACCAGTAGAAACCAGATGACGTTAGTAATGAACCAAAGGTGCTTTCATTTCTTTATTTGTGATAACAGATTTTGGAAGTGATATGCATTTTCATCATCATCATCATCAGTCGCACCATCAGCACGGATATCCCTGATCCTCTCCCACCACCTTTCTCTATCATCCATTGCTTCTGGTAGGTCTTCAAGGCTACATCTTGTATCTGCACAGAGCTGTTGAATGTAGGTTCTATCTGGTCGTCCTGCCTTTGCTCATCCAGCAGTATCGACATGACCGTTGCTTGGAAAAAACTGTTTTATTTTATCGGTCAGGTCTGACTTCCATATGACCGATAGCTGTCCATGCCTTTGCTAGTCACATGTTAATGTCTGTCTCGGTTGATGAGACACTGCTTCCTTGGTAGGTGAACTTTTCAACTAGTTTCAGAGAGCTACCTTTTAGTGTGGAGATGTTGCCTCTTTGATTAAACAGGCATTTTAGGCATGAAATAAATATTAGTTTTGGTTTCTTTGTTTAATGGCATATCAACCTTGGACATAGTATTTTGTGAAACTTATACACCAGCTAACAAGTATTGTTTTTTGTCTATTATGTAAGTTATTCTGAACAAGCCTTGTCACTAGAACTTATTGATTTGAACATTATTAATTGTTTCTTTATTTTGGTCTATTTTTGTAGGAATTGATTTACAAGAAGGAAGAGGTGGAACATGGTTGGCCATGAATCGTGAAGGAAAATTGGCAATTCTCTTAAATATTTTAATGAATGAACAAGAAAGAAACAAAATGTCCAGAGGTGAGTTGTTTTTATCTCCAAAATTATTTTTATTATTACAAAATTGTTGTGACCATTAATATATTCTGAGTTTAATGTTTTGTTTTTTTTTTGGGGGGGGGGTAGCTATAAAAATGCTATTCACTGGAAAAGAAAAGGTGGACTTTTTAAATAATATTTTTATTTTCTCATAAATTGTCTCTTATTTTTCAGGTGCTCTTGTTTCTGATTATTTGATGAACAAGGAGAGGAACATTGACTGCTATATTGAAGATGTTGCACAAAAGGGTGATCAGTTTAACCTGTTCAATTTAATTCTTTTTGATCTCCAGTAAGTTTTTTGAACAAGCATTCAAGTATTGTCATATGATCACATGCAGCCATCTTTTTTCTTTCTTTCTTTTTTTTCGAGAAAAGTGTTTGTCATTGCTGCCAGTAAATTTGTTGATGATATTCATTTGGGGGTCACCAATTGTTAGTGAAATATGTTATTGTCATTGATTTTTAGGTTTAAATGCTGGATTCAGAAAAGACCAAGAGCAATTGAAATTTCATGGTATAAAATAAAAGAAAGTAATAAAAATATTTACTAACATAAATTACTACTGGACATGAATTAATTTGAAGAATAAACTAAGATGTTTTCATGTAAATCAATAAAAAGTTGACAGAATATAAAAATAACACAGTACACAGTAGGGCAATGCAATAGAGAAACTTATAAAACAAAATTAAAGTCTCTTAACTCACACTAAGGCATTTTCTATTAGACACTAATGAAAAGATGACGTTACTTTTATATAGATGTTTCTTAAATGACATAAAGTCACATCTGAAGAAGACATAAAATTGTAGAAAGTGTAATCTAATCCTTTTTAGCCTCTGTATCATGTTAAACCAAAGATTAGATTCCCTATTATTTATCTTCCTGAGAAGCCCTTGCATTTTAGGGTACACTTTTTAGATTAGTTACCGGGAGAAGATTTCTGGTTTCATTCACTTATTGAAGAAAGAGCCCAGAGCTTTGCTATCCTAATCCTTCCTTTCAAGCATCATTATTTTTATCCTTTCCTGACAATTAATAAAGTCGTTCATGACTCTTAACTTTGCTTCCGAGTTTTAATTGTTGAAAGGTGTTTAGCTAACCAGTAGAAACACTGCATAAGTCTACCTACAAATAGTCGCATGTCATCAAGTATGATACACTCTGATACCCATGGATGGCCAAACTTGATCATGTTGAGTCAAAAGGTAACAGCAAATAACTCTGTGCACTCCTTTATATTTAGAAGGCAAAGACACTGTACAAAGAATTGATGTGCACAGTAATTTTTGCCTGGGGTCTTGAAAATAGTCTTCTTTTGATGGTTTGGTTTCTTTGTTTAATGGCATATCAACTCTTTTTAGGTTATTTAATGCCAAAGCCATTCTCCTAGAAGAACAGTAGTGGTACTATTTAACCCATAGCTGGGAGGATAGGGTGTCTTCTTTTGAGTTTTAATTGTATTCATATAAATCTTATAGATGTATGAGGGTCTTCTGAAAAGTTCATAAGTTGACCAAGATAAGGTTTATTTTTCAACATAGTCCCCTTTGGAGTCCACACACTTCTTCCACCAGTGTTGCAGTTATTGCACCTCATTGGTCACAAAGTCATGAATAACAGATATGACTTCATCAAATGAACATTTCAGAATCCCCAACCATATATGGCCGTAGTTTTATGAAAATAAGACATGATTTTAAGTTTTTAAATTGTGTGCGTTTTTTTTTTTTCATTGACCTGAATAATGTAAAAATGATATAAAAGTTATTTTAGTCATTATGCATGTTTTAATATATTTTAAATGATATGAGAAACAAATATTAAATAACTAGCATACTTATTTAGAAGTCAACTCTTCTGTCTAAGCTCAGTGTAGTATCTGTGCACTTTGTTTAAGATTAAAGTGTCCCTCCGTAGTACTTCAGTACCTGCCATAGAAAAAATAAAATAAAATTACTTCTTTATTTTGATTTCATATTTCAATTCTTCGAAAATATTCAATGTAAAAAGTTTTAATAAAAAACAGTAAAGATAATTATTAATTTTTTTTTTACTTTCAAAAAATCTTGTTGAGTTGTTAATGCAAAAGGATTTTTAATTTTTGTTTTTTAGTGTCTAATTTAAAATATAACTTCATTTTTTCCATTTTAAATAAATCTTTATTGCATTTTTTAAAATCTTAAAATAGATGCAACCCATTAATATGATAATGATTTATTACTGAGACAAGTGCAATGGTAGTCATTTGGAACACATCCTGTAAAAAATGCATTCTTTGAGCTAGAGACATCAAATCAATGTTTTTTTTAAATTCTTATTATATCAACTTCCAGGACATGGAATCTTTTTTTGAGTTTCTTGTCTCAATAATAAATCATTATTATATTAATGGGTTGCATCTATTTTGAGACAGTTTTGGATGATTTTATCTCCAAATAAGTAGTGACACAAAATATTTTTCCTGTCTTGTCCAAATCATTGTGATCTAGGATTAAATGTTGTTATAATATACTATTTTCAAATCTGAAACAAAAAAGAATACAGTATTATTATTAGTAGAATTATTAGCTGTCACATGGGTCCCATATATATTGAAATTCCTTATATAACTTCCTTTTTTCCAAATTGAATAAATCTCTATTGTATTTTTTTGTCGGTGAACTTATTCTTTATTCTGAAAATTAAACTTTAAATGAAGTAGCTTCAGATAAGTCTTAAACTTGTATCACATCTGAAGATTTCTTCTTTTAAACATCTAGACTGCCAAATCTGCCAAGGTCCTCATCTCTAGTAATACTACCTTTAAGCCAACTGGGCCAATCACCCATGGAGGAGTCTTCGAGCGGGTAGTAGCTAATGTACTGGCCTGCAACATTGTCATAACTAAGTTCAGTTGCACTATTATGTTCTCTTTCAGACTAATACCTTTGGGGAAAGGTATGAACCCCCATTATACTCACCTCAGCTATGAGTTAAATAGCACCACAACTGTTCTTCTACAAGGATGGCTTTGGTATTAAATAACCCTTGAAGGTTGATATGCCATTAAACAAAGAAACCAATTGGAGTCTCATGCCTGAGGGGTAAGGGGTACAAGATAGTCATCTAGTCTTGTTAGATATACGACCTTAGTTGAGGGTAACCCAAAGGCTCCATTTTCGATAGCTACTACACTAGGGTGTTGGGGAGGGTGCCACTCCATTCCCTGGATTGCTCTACTTTAACTTTGATCTCTACCTTATATTGCTGAATAAGCAAGGAGGCATCAAGTAACATTTTTTGAGTCGTTGATATGACTCGACTTGGGATTGAACCACAGTTTCCCGGGCCATTGGCAAACATTCTAACCATCATGCCAATGTCCAGTATTGTTAGATATACAAAAGATCAAAAATAGTTCTACAGTCACTAAAACAAGTGATTTTCTACATTTTTTTTGTTTGCAGGCTTTGAGTATTCAGTTTTATATCAAAATATGCCTAGAGCTTATTGGTCTATTAACTCACATAATTTTTTGTTGGTGCAAGTTTTGATTGCTTCCTATTCTACCTTAAAAAAGTAAACTCTATTATAGACTTTATTTATACCTCTAAGATTCTACAGACTTTAGCTGTTAACTTAGGGCCCTAAAAAAATATTTCTAATGAGGCCCCCTGTACCTACACAACTTTTTAGGCCAACTTTGATCTCTACTCATACTTATTGTGCAACTCGTTCTTTCTTCTTGCCAACATTTTCCTTGTAATTTAATGTGAGAAATAGCTTGGTTAAAAACTTTATAATAAAAAGGAAGACACTAGATGAATATATATATATATATATATATATATATATATATATATTGACAACAAGTAATCCAAATAGAAAGGGGGGATTACTTGTTGTCAATTTTTCTTCACAAATTGTCAGATTACTATCCATTATTTTCTTCCATATATATATATATATATATATATATATATATATATATGGATGTGAAAAAGGTTGCTTTTTTTTAAGCAGAGTTTAACAGGTTTGAATTCAGAATTTCCCTTCTAGTCACCATACTAAAATTAAAGAGCCCAGTTTGGCCTACTGATGACCCATAGCTATGGGGAGAATAGTTGGATTCATGCCTTTCCCAAGGGTATTAGTGCTATGTGAAAAACAAACAGTTTCATCCAGGATTTGAATTCAAGCCACCATATCCATTTCCAATGACCATAACCAATACACTACAAGCACCTCCTCTCTGTGTGTGTGTGTGTGTGTGTGTGTGTGTATATATATAATAAAATGTATGGGGAAAAAGCTAGACAGGAACTAGACAAGAAGGTTGCGCACTACTTGGAAGCAACAACCAACAAATTTTTAATGAATCTTGGAAGCAGCACACTACAAAACAACAGTTGTACAGCCACTTACCTCCCATTTTGAAAACCATCCAAGTAAGATGAGCAAGACATGTGGGATGCTGCTGTAGAATTAAGGACAAACTCATGAGCAATGTTCTCCTATGGACTCCTACACATGGACACACTAGTGTTGATTGACCAGCAAAAACTTACATTCATCAGCTCTGTCTGGATACTGGGTGCTGTCTAGAGAACTTACCAAGAGGAATGGTCTATAGGCATGGATAGTGAGAGAAAGTCAAAAGAGTCAATGCTGTTGGGTTGACATGCCTTGATGATGATGATGATGAGTAGTAATATTTTTCAATGGATTCCAAAAATTCATTATTATATCAGTATTGTCACACACACACACATGCACACACACACACAATTATTGTCATCCCCTTACTCTCTCTTGCCATCCATTCCTATCAACTATTACTCTTGGCACGTCTTCTAGATGGCATCCAGTATCCATGCAGATGTAAGTTCTTGCTGGTCAGCTAAAACTGGTGTGTCCCTGTGTAAAATTCCTTTTGATCACATTGCTTATGAGTTCATTTTTATTTCTCTAATGGTGCACCACATGTCTTGTTTGTCTTCCTTAGAGGGGTTTGTGAGATGGGAAGTGAGTGGCTGTACAGCTGCTGTTTTGTAGCATGCTGCTTCCAAAATTTGTTCAAAATAGCATGCAGTGTAGGTAGTCCCAATCTAGCTTTTTCTCTAGGCATTACTTATTCTAAGTAACTACCATCTTAGACTCGTTGGAACTGCTGGCAAATCAAGAAATGTTATATTTAGCAAAATATGTTATCTTCTAAAGATGACAGGCCTGAGAAATATGCCACATCTGGAAGGACTTCCCATCCCAACTCTGATTGTTTACTCTGTGGTATTTGCCAAATGACAGGCAGCAAAATTAATAGTCAACTTTTTTGTCCCCCCACCCCCACAAAAGTTTCTTACCCTATGTATCATTCAGATAAACTAATTGTTCACTTTTATCCATGTTCCAGTAATTCATAATAAAAGATTCCCTCTAAATCTCACCTCCACCAGGAAATTCCTTTTTAAATAAGATGTTGAATGCTCCTCTAGATAAAGCCATAATTTTCTTCATTTTAGATTTTAACTATAAATCCTCATTTTCACCTCCAATTACTATTTTGTTCCTGGGGGGTGGGGGGAATCCCTGTGGTGTAGTGGCTAACGTGCTGAACTACAACATCATAGTGAGCGAGTTCAAACTCCAGTTGTGCTATTGCATTCACTTTCAGACTAATACCCTTGGGAAAGGTATGACCAACCCCTCTTCTATTATCAGCTATGGTTTAAATAGTACCACTACTGTTCTATGAGAATTGCTTTGGCATTAAATAGCCCATGAAGGTTGATATGTCATCAAGCAAAGAAACAAAATCAAATTTATTTTATTCAACAATGTTTTTTCCCCATTTCAAGCAGGAAGATAAAGATGAATGTTGACTAATGTTTATTTCTGTAGGTGGAACTGATTTTCTGAGCTCGTGATTTTATTCCCCTAAGGCTTGTAAATGACATACTGTATTTTACTGATTCCATCAGCAATAAGAATTTTTCGAAACACTTAAAGATTTTGTTAACATCAGTAAAAAATAATTCTAGGAACTTCTTTTTTTTTTTTTTTTTTTTTTTTTTTACAATACAAAGAAGTGACCTGAAACCTGTTTATTTGAATCTTTTCTTATAAGATAAATTTCTCCTCTCTGTTTGCCTGCAATTTTAAAGAATTAAAGAT
This sequence comes from Sepioteuthis lessoniana, assembly GCA_963585895.1. Lineage (NCBI taxonomy): Eukaryota > Metazoa > Mollusca > Cephalopoda > Myopsida > Loliginidae > Sepioteuthis > Sepioteuthis lessoniana. Next base: position 133,733 of record CAUZXS010003953.1, on the reverse strand, counting down.
TAACATGATTTCTTAAAATTTCAAACATTAAATTGTCAAATTAGAAAATAAAATTGAATATTTTTAATTAAATTCCATGCATATGTTTACATGAAAAAGTAACTCAGAAAGAAATGTATTCTGTATATAAGGCAAAATCTTTGGTTTATTTCAGTAGAAGTTTCAGGTCATTTTGACTTAGGGAATCTGTAAATAAAAAATAATTAGAAATGGAATAGAAAGCAAAAAAAAATTCAAGACATAATGAGAATCACTGGTCCAATATTAAAACCATATGTAGTGAGATAATAAATAATTGTCTCCCTTAAAAGTAGGCATGTTTATTGAACGTGTGACAATCCCAGAATCCATCTCAGTTTTTTTTGTCTTTGTTCTTTGAATAGTGAAGACATTGTCTCCTCTTCCAGTGATGGATTATACAGTAGGCTGAGGCTGTAGAATACACTGATTGCATCTCTGCAGAAGGGTAAGATCCCCCACCACCACACACACCTAACAAATGTCCTAGATATGACTCTAAACAATTTGATGATGAGGTTCCAGTAAGACTGGAGCTTTGGGGAATGCAAAGTACTCTTTCATTCTGCATACTTATGCAGAATTGCTTGAAATAGAACTGTTTTGACATGTAAACTGTGTACGTATGCTAAACTGAATTATCTGAAATAAAAATGTTTTTACATTTAACTCTGTGTATTAGAAGAAGAGGAACCAATGTGCCATTCATGCCAGACTGTGTACACAATAAAACATGTTCTCATTGAATGCATTTGGTCTGGCCCCTACAAGAGAAAGATTTTACAACACAAGCTGCATGAAAAGACTATTTAAAAAGAAATAAAGTGGATGCTATAATGTCCTTCCTGAAAGCCGTGGGCCTATATGGAAAAATTTAAAAACCTAACCAATATAATATAAACAATACCAAAGTATATGAAAAGCAAATCAGAATCTGAAAATGACTGTACACCAAGAATAAATATTTGAAGATACAAAGACCTAGAAACAAACAAACTTTCATCAAAAGGACTTGATTTGGTGTTAAATGACCCAAAAGGGGTTGATATGCTGTAAAACAAAACAACCAACCAACCAACGCAGTGATGGATGTTGTCTCTTGTCTCATCATTAAAACATAAAGCCCAGATAGCTATAACCATCAAAGACTTTTACTGTTTTTGTTCTCCTTTCATATACTACTTGTTCATGGAACAGTGAATGCATATTTAACCTGTTGAGACATGTTAATATATTCTTGTCAATACTAATTTTATGTATATTTTGAATATCTTAAATGCTTCTATATGAGTAAATGAGCTTATTTTATCTTCCCTTCTGTTTGTCCAGTGTATAACTGAATATACTGACTGGTATATATACTATACTGAACTTTGGTGAGTGAAGATGTGACTAGATATCCCCTCTAGCATCAACCCAAATATTTATTTAATATGTATTTAGTTGTCTTAGTACTTCTTTGTTTACTTATTACCATAATATCTGATAATAATCTCCAATTAAATTCATTAAAAGATATAAAAAAAGTCAACAAAAAATATATTCTAGTAAATATGTATTCCAAATGTCCTTTTGATTTACCATTTATATTTCTGTATTTGGTTTTAATGTTGAACCAGTTATCTTTTTAATAGCTAGGATTATTATTTATGTTTTCTGTCCATCCATAATAATTTTTTTGTGATGCTCTCCTTAAGTCAAAGTGATCTGCAACATTCAGTGACTTAAGCCTTATCACTGTAATATGTATAAATTTAGTGGTATTTCATAAAAGTTTATTATCATGTAAAAATCTAGAATGATTTAAACTCTAGAAATGAATTAAGTATTTATTTTTTTTCTCTATTTCAGACTTAAATCCACTTGTTATTACTCAAACAAAACCAAAGACAACAAACCAGAGAAATTAAAAGCAGGTTTGTTTATCTTGTCTTGTCACTTTATTACTATGAATGTAAGGATATTAGTCTGAGTAAATCTGTATGTAATATTGTAGGTTTTTTTTTTAATTGAAAGTTGTTTAAGTAAATATAGATTTTGGATTTGAAAGAAAAAAAATAACAAATTTTCTATATAAGCAGCAAATGTTGAATGAATGTATTCCTACTAAATATTCCTATAATCCTACATTCCTTATAATTTGGGGGAGTCTTTGGTGCAATGGCAAAAGTGCTGAACTGTGGCTTCAAAGTAAGAGGGTTCAAATTCTAGCTGTTCTACTACATTCACTTTTGGATTAATACCCTTAGGAAAGGCATGAATCCACTTATCTTTCCAGCTATGTATGTCGTCCTATGCTAATCATAATTTTTGACATAACTTTAGTTCTGAGACTACAACATGCATTTCGAGCTATTTATTGGTCAACTTCTTCTGTGCCTATGTTGTGTTTGAAAGATCCCCTGAAAGAGGATGGCACAATCTATCCAGAACTTCTTCTGATTTTCAGGGTGATCAGTTGGAATAAGTTACCAGGGTGTTGGAAATTCTAAGATAAGAAAAACTCTCCATAAACAGATAACAAATATTTATTGAAACAATTGTATAACAATAATATATATACAATAAATTCAAGGAAATTTTAATGCATGTTTTTTTGTTGTTGAGAGAAAGACAAGTTGAGGAATTTGGCTGCTGCTTTTTTCCTATATTAATTTTTCAGAGAGTGTTATTTTCTCTGGATAGATTTTAGTGCTTGGAGAGACTTCTTTTCTTATTCTCCTGTCATTAGTATGGTCTTTGAATTTTCTTCCTCTTTAAACCATTAAAGAGGTATTTTTGTAGAGAATTCACTTCGAAACAAACATTTCTGATTGGTTAACTAATCACAGATGATTTCATATTTTTCTACTACGGTCAGTCAATCAAAGTTCTGATTTACACCTGTAGGAAGAGTATTCCTTTTACATATCAGATTTTAATTGGTCATCCAATCAAGCCACAGTGTAGGGGATTGTTAATTAAGGGTCTTAGCTTACACCTTGTGGCAGGGAATATCCTCTTTCATATTGGCCAATATTAAAAAAAAAAACAGAATCAAAGATCTGATTAATTTATCCATACCCTGATTTGACCTTTTAATTCCAACTGGTGAACAAAGGCTAATTTTGGATGTTATGAGTTTAAATGGGTCAATGCATCAGCAGACTCTAAATAACATTCTTACTGCTTGCTTATTTTGATTGTTTTGACAACTTGTAAGTGTGCAAAGTGCAAGTTTTCACTGACATTTTAAATTGACTTTTAAATTTCTTTGTGTATTCAAAATGCAAATAAGTTTCATATTTTTATATTAGAAAATTACATTTTCCTCACTTTTAAAGAAAAGAATGATTGGCTTAATGAGTAGAGTGTTTGCCAGTGGTCCATGAGACCGGGGTTCAATCCCTGGTCAAGTCAAACCAAAGACTCAAAAATGGTTCTTGATGCTGCCTTACTTAGCACTCAGCATTATACGGTAAGGATCAAAGGTAAAGTGGACCAATCCCAAGAATGGAGTAGTGACCTCCCCTACACCTCGGAGTAGTAACTAATGGAAAAGGTGCCTTTGGGTCACCCTCGACTAAGGTCACCAACTTTACTTACTTATGATTCTTTTAATAAGTTTTTCGTACCAGTGAGTACCTAATATCATCGTCCATTGGTTTTTTGGGGGTAGAATTATATAAGTACAAGCAAATATTTTTTAAAAAAGTGTTTATATATCTATAAACATTTGATTTTCAAGGATTTCTCTCTTTATCATAATTAATTTTAACAAATCTTTTTAATCTTATTTACTTCTTATCCCAACTCATTATTTCAATGACAATAAAAAAATCTTGATGATGATTCTCTGGTCCCCCACACAGTATGTTCTGTAGGCTGTGAATTCAGAGAACATTTCTCACCAAAAAGAATAACCAGCAATCTACTTTCATGCACATCTTAATTTATTATTTCTTCTATATATAGTACCCACATACATGGCAAGGTGAAACTTATTATTACACATTTGCTAGTCAACATTTCAGAACCAACTGACTAACTTTAAACTATTTTTCTAAACCCTAGAACTGTTTGATCAAGACTATCCAATCCCAGCTGTGGTCTCAGATTTGTGTTAGGTTTATTTGCTGTCAATCAAATGCCATTGACCCAACTGTATTTTTTTAGACTTTCTAGTTTAAACTAACCTACAGTTCATGTCAATTATAGATTTCTTTAATCTGTTAAGTAACAGAAAATGTACATATCAAAGACAATGATAAAGGATAAACTCTCAGTATGACAAGCTCACATCTCCTCTTTTGCCTGGGAAAGCTTGATTTTATATATATATATATATATATATATATATATATATATATACACCAGCTGCTTTATGGGAGCAATTGCAGAAGCCTTAATCATACTTATAAGTCATCCTCTCTGTATTTTGTCTACATCTATGCCATGTGATTGCTTTTAAACACAATGTAAAAAAAACCCTGGGAGGTGTCCTTTTGGCACAATGGCCAACATGTTAGACTGTGACATCAGACTGATACCCTTGAGAAAGGTGTCCTCCCTTATCTCCTCCTCAACTCTGGATAAAATAGTGCCACTACTGTTCTTCTAGCACAATGGCTTTGTCTTGTAGATTGGATAAACATCCCTTTAGCACTCTATCAGGTGGACTGATTCATAGCCATAAATAGTCTACAATTAAAGACTTTGAGGGTTGATTAATAAGCTGATTATTATTCGTATTAATTTTACTTCATTTATACACCATTTGACCCTCCTCAGTATCTTTTTAATTCTCTTGTTAATTGTTTTTAACTTATTTTATTGGGTCTTTTTTGTATGTATACATTAGCACCGAATACTGAATAAACATTAAGCACTCATTCTTCTCTGTGTATCATTCACCTTGACGATACAACCCTTTGGCATTAAATAACCTACATTAAGCAATGAAACCAAACTAAACCTTTACAAATTAATCAAATTTTGACATTTGATAACCCATAAGGAGTTAATATGCCACCAAACAAAAAAAAAACAATCTGAGAACTAATTTTTTTATTTATTGCGGACTTTTTGTCCTCATCTTGGTAGTTTTTGTGTTGTTTCTTCTTCACTACGTTTCGGCCAAATTTCACCTCTGGCCTTCTTCAGATGATTAACTGCGGCCTCAGAAAGGAATGCTGAGTCTTGTAACTGTATCCCCAGTAATTACTGCCTTCCATAGTTGTTGTCTATCACATCACGATAAGGCAGTAATTACTGGGGATATGGTTACAAGACTCGGTCTTCCTTTCCGAGGTCGCGGTTAATCACCTGAAGAAGGCCAGAGGTGAAATTTGGCCAAAACGTAGTGAAGAAGAAACAACACAAAAACTACCAAGATGAGGACAAAAAGTCTGCAATAAATAAAAAAATTAGTTCTCAGATTAAGAAGCCTCATCTCAAAATGATTCCAATTAAAGACAAAAAAACAAACCCAACCTTTACAAAAGAATAAAATTTCAGTATTAAATAACCTATTAAGAGTTGATATGCCATTAAACAAAGAAACCAAACCAAATCAATAAACCAGCTGGTATACATAACCAAGTGTCCCCAAGAGAAAAAGAGGGTGTGAGTTTGACTCTCACAGGGGGTTTATACTTTATTATTGTTATAAAAAAGCAACTAAAATTAAAACCATAAAAGACTGATAATGATTATCAATACTTCCTCTAAAAATAAAAATGAATAAAAATATTTTGAAAATTTTGTCTTTTTGATTAACTCTAGGTATCTATGGTTTTGGCAATACTGAAAGAACCAAACCTTGGAAGAAAGTGACAGCAGGAAAAGAAATTTTTGAATCTATTGTGGCTCAATTTCCCAATGTAAAGGATAAAGAAAATCTGCAGACAGCACTGTTTAACCTGATGACTAATGAGGAAAGGTCAGTACTATTTTCACATTTATAGAACTGAGCCACAGTGAAGAGACTTTTTGTTAGTGCTAAGTGTTTCTATATACTGATAAAACAAATCTCAATAATTACAAGAAATTATGATATAACGAGGCCTTTGGCTTAATGAACAGAGTGTTCACCAATGTTACAGGAGACCGGGGTTCAATACCAAAGGCTAAGAAAAATGGTACTTGATACCGCCTTGCTTAACACTCTGCATTATAAGGTAAGGATCAAGGTTAAAGTGGAGCAATCCAAGAGTGGAGTAGTGCCCTCCCCTATACCTCAGTGTAGTAGCTATTGAAAAGAGAGCCTTTGGGTTGCCCTCGATTGAGGTTGCCAACTTTACTTAGTTTTTATGATAGTCACATACACATGGAGAATGTCCTGATCCCAATTCAAAATGGAAATATTCTTGCTATCATTAAACTCTTTATTAAATCTAACAATGTCATACTGTTTTACAGCAGAAGAGAATGCAAGTAGTATGAGTATTACTCATATAATGAAGCTTAAAATTATAAACCAATCAGAATGCAGTTTGGACTTAACTGCAAATTGGACTTAACTGCAAAGTGTTTTTAAAGTAGTTCAACGGTACATATTTCTTCAATGTTTTAGCAACTTTAACAGTGATCACATTGCACTGCTTGTGACTCTAAATATTACTTCTTATAGAAAATTAAAACAAAAAAAAAAGATGAAGCCATTCAAGACATGTTGGGCATTGCTGGAAAAGTAAAGACAAAATTATAAACAACATTCTTTTATGAACTACAACTTATAGTATTTATCACTGCTTCCCACCAGACAGGACTTGACACAAAGTCAATGATCCAAAGGTCGGTTTATAGTGGGAGTTAGAGGAAGGGAAGGTCAGGCACAAGCCAAAGCCCAAACTCTGCTGAACTATGTTGTTTATCGGCTCACTTAGTACAATGTGAACCTGAATAGCCTAGCTGGACATGGACTCAAATCTGAATCCAGGCACGGATGCCTGATTATAGCTTAAACTGGACCAAGGGGTCCAGTACTATACAAAGGTGATAACAATGTAGCTCACCCACCCAATGGTGATCCAGCCAAAGCTAAGAGCCTTTCAGCCTCGAGTCTGCTATTGATTTTTGATACATTGTCTGGCACGAATGCCAGCCAGACCAGCTAAAAAGCCAGTGTTGGCCAACAAGCAAAAACTCCCATTAGGCAGCTCTGTGCAAACACTAGACCTACCAAGAACAAGGCCATTTAGGATGGATGGTGAGAGAGTCAACAGAATCTGTTCTGTTAGCATATTTTAATGATAATTTCCTATTTAAATCATATTCAGCCTTTATGTACTAAGAACTTTTAAAAGACTACAATGTGCGCATAGAAATGATATATACACTATTTCCAGTTGGACATTGTATATGTCATCAAGATTTAGCTGTGGAATCATACAGGAAGAAGTGGGTTCATAAATCATTAACATTCTGAATATCATAGTCATTCACTAATATATATATATGTATATACACACACACACACACATATATATATATATATATATATATATATATATATATACACACACACACACACACACACACACACACATATAGTAATAAGTGATACAGTAAAAACAGATGGAAATATTAAATTTTGCTTTCATGTTTAAATTTAATGTCATTCCTCCTCATAATAATGGTTCAAATATCATCCGCCTTTCTAAAAAAAATTATTTCCTTTGGAAAGAGAGAAACAATTCAATAAAGTAGGAAATAAGACCACTTCTCCAAATCCTGACAGTCCAGTCAGCTGGGGGTTTAGAATCAAACCAAATCAAACCAAACCAACCAGAATAGAGAGTGCAGTCTGCCTTACTGTTTTGCCAATAGCTGGAGAGAGATAAGATGGATTCATACCTTTTTCAAGGGCATTAACACAAAGTGAAACACAAACAGCCTTATTCAGGATTTGAACCCCATTTGTGTCCTTTTCTTTATGACAATAACTATTATGTCACTTGCACTTTTATATATATTGCCCAGTCGGCTAGGGCCATAGAATACACCGACTGCACCTCTGCTGTGGATGACAATATATATATATATATATATACACACACATACACATATTTCCTTATGTCTCATTCATAGTATAGGTATACACACTGCCAGAAAATAGAATTGCAACACCCTGAATGTGAATTAATCTACTCAAATAAATTTTCCATAATTAATTGGTTCCCAAATACTTTTTGACTCATCTTTGGCCATCATCAGAAGTGGGGGTGTATCTTACAAAAGTGATACAACCTTTGCCAGTAACATTACAACTTTGTAAGAATTAAGTATTAAGTGTTTATACTGGTATTATGTTGTAGCATTTGTTTTATAAAATTTGGTTCTATAAATAGCAACAGTAGTTAAAGATACTTGAATACATTAGTACTGGTTTTGAAATTAATTTTATTGCAGTTAGGATTTTTATTTTTAATGCGTAGGGCTTCAAGAATCTATAATCTTTTGTTGTATAGCCATGACCACGACCAACTATACAAACACATAATACATATGCATGCAGAATCATGACACTCAATAATAAAGACGAGCAAAGACTTCTTTAAAAAACTATAGCTCTCACTTTATTGAAAGAGTTGTGTGTGAGAGGGAGTTGGAGACTGAACAAAGACTGCAACATATTGACCTCCCCAGCTCCCCCGGACATAGCCATGTGTCGTTCTCGTTCTCCTGGACTGCTCAACTGGAGGCCTGCTGGCCCACTCCGCTTTCTCTTCCATATCTTGTCACCAACGGGTCTGATCTCCAAAAACTAACTGACTTCCTGTCTCCACCGAGTTATATAATAGTTCCATCGCCCACTCAATCTTTGGGTTGGCATGTTTGATCGTCATCAAGCGGAAATAACTGTCATGCAGTTCACAGGTCACTCTCTTCCGGTGCATCAGTCTATGACTGTACCGCGGGATTTTACCTTGTCCCATTTTGTCAGCCAAGCTCACCTACGCCAATGGAATATGCACTTCCGCCGTCTTTGGAATGGCATGCTTGGCCAAGTCGAAGGTCAATATACAACACTTTGCTATTTAGGTTGCTCCACTATTCTTGTTACTGGTAAGAATTTTCCAAAATTCAGTTGTAGAGCAGAAATGTTTTTTCAAATGTTGGACTCTTGAGGTAATGTTGGAAAGATATATATATATATATATATATATATGAAAAAAAACTGGATATAAATCTGACAGTATAAAAATGTATAGAGATTGAAAAAATGTTTTCATTGAAAGATTTTATTTATAAAAATATTTGCCACTGTTAAACACTTTGGTTTTTAGACCTTCATCAGTGCATCTAAGTTATTAAATGAAACAAAAATGATGAGAAAGTTTTGAAACATTCTATTTCAAAGTTATATACGATTAAACAATATTGAATCAACTATAGGTTTTACTTATGAACTAGAAAATAATAACACCTTACCTTTCTTGGATATTTTACTAATAAATGATAACAATAAATTAGAAACTAAAGTTCATCATAGATCCACTAATAAAAATGACCTTATACATTTTTACTCATATCATAACATCAAATAGATAAGCAGGGGAATAATCATAGGTTTTTACCTTAGAGCTCTTAAGATTTAGACCTCCAAATTTTTAAATGATGAATTTGATTATATAGTAAATTCCTTCACGTAACTAAATATTTTATACAACATGCCAAAATAAAAGCTCTCAAAATTCACAAATGTAAATGTTCTCAAGAAAATCAAAACAATAATTTTTCAAATAATAATTCATTACACTTTACTCAACAATTCAATCACAAACATCATAAAAAAAAACCTAAACAAATTTAGTATATGTTTGGTTCACATACGCTATAAGTTAATTTATAGTTATACATGTAGTGCTGAACAAAATAACAAAACTTCTTTGAAGAACGACAATGAATGGTTTATTTTTATGACAGAAGTAGACTTGTGTCAGAGTGAGAAAAGGTTCTTTTTGGATATCAGGTAGCAGTGTCGCAGGTAGTAAGCCAGTTCTTTAGTATATTGCAGGTAGCAGCGTTAGTTCTTTTGTGTGAGTAGTTGGTAGCTGCCGCTATCTTCTTTAGTGGATATCTGTGGTAATAGTTATCTTCAGTGAAGATCGTCAATGCTGGGTTCCCATGGCAGGCTACAGGAGAGCAGTCTTTCTTCTTTGCTGGTCTTGTGCTCTCTGTTCTGCTGGCTGACTTCCAAAAAGGGCTAGAAAAAATAGTTCTTGAGAGGAAGAAGGAATCAATGCGCTCTGCCCGCTGATTGGTCAGTGTATAGCCGAATCGCTTGGCAGGGGCATTGATTCATGAGAGAAAATAGATCTGTGACTGCGACACAACCTTGGGATTAAAATAGTCACTAACTCTCCAAAGACAATTAGAATTTATTTAATAATAAGAATAACAATACCCACATCAAATCCAGACCAGGGACTTATGAAATTCCGCACCTGGATTGTAAAAAAAATATTTCGGTGAAACTTACCATAGTTTTATTAAGACTATGGTAAGTTTCGCTGATATGTTTAAATTAACAAGCAGATTAGAGAAACATAAATAACAGTTTAGTCAAACATAACTTAGAAACTAATCACAACATGAATTTAAAAGATTCCACAATGTTAGTTTACAAACATAATATATGGGATACACGTTTTTTCTAGTCTTAAAATAAGCAATAAAAACATACTTAAGAACATTCTAGAAATTTAGGATCAAAACTGCATTAGCATTTAAGTTACATTTTTATATTTTTCAACCAATCTGCTAAAAACATAGAATAGAACATTCTAGAAAAATAGGATCGGAAGTCAACTAACAGAAAATATTTAGGCTTTAAAATAAAATAGTAAAATGCAAATCTGATTGGTCAATAAATGTCTACGCGCCAAAATTTTAGGACGATTCTTTGATCCACTATTACGGTATAAATAACACAGAGTTAGGGAGCCATTCACACACCAAGCCTAGTCATTAAGTCAGTAAAGCAGCAGCTGATACTCTGTCCGGCAAATTCCTTTTCTTCCACAACCAAAGTTCATGACCTAGCTACAGATGGCCGCGAATCACATTCAAAAGAAAAACCCGACAAACTTTCTTTCATCAAAGCGACATGCTGTCGCCACAATCATAAAACCCGATATGAACTTAATGTAAGTAAGAACAACTTATTTACAGACTCCGTTAGCATTAAACATACACACACCTCTCAACAAATTTATTTTCTTCTTGCCAAACTTTATTTTCCAAAAGGCCATTTACACATCATGTATTTTATTTGTTTTCTCATTCTGTTTTATGTATATTAAATTGTTTGTTGTTTAATGTTCGTTGTGTCCTATTCCATTTCTTTTACGCGATTGTAATGTTTTGTGTTGTATTTGTGGAGGAAATAATATTGGGAGTAATACCCGTAAAATATGGATGCACATCTACTGAAATAACTAAATACATACCACCCCCACAAATAAAAAAAAACACTGGAAAATTGTTGAATCTAGTATCATTTCAAACCACAATACTATCAAACAGAGACTGGGTTTTTTCAATTTGTCTCCTTATTTGGTTAGATTGGTACTGAAAAGTTATAGAATCCCTTATTTGAAATAATTCAGCTTCATTGTTTATATATATTTAGAAAGACAGATAATTGAATTAAACTGAGATAGATAGAAAGAAGAAAGTTAACACTGACAAAGATGGACAGATATATTATAGAATGTTTATAATAGATAGATATGAACAAAATAATATAAAAATTATCATAGACAGATAGATGTGATATGAATTTTTTAAAACAATCTGATGGTGAGGTTTTCAGTAATGCTGGGGCTTTTGGGAATGCAGAGTACCTCCTCATTGCCATTGCTCCCAGATCCACTCTGGCTCGGAATGGTAGCACCTGATAGGGCCCTATCTATAGGTTAAATAGACTAAACTGCATACTTATGCTAAACTGAATTGTTTGAATTAGAACTGTTTGACTAAACTAAATAGCTTGAAATAGAAATGTTTTTCATAATTAAAGTGTTTACTTATAGTTAAAATGTGTACTTACGCTAAACTAAATTGTTTAATAAAGAACTGTTTTGACATTTAACTGTGGGTAAACAAAATCTATACTTGTACTAAACTGAATAGGCTGATTTAGAACTGTTTGACTAAACTGAATAGCATGAAATAGAAATGTTTTTGACAATTAATCTGTGTACTCATGCTAAACTGAATCGTGTGAAATAGAATTGATCCTTTGTATAAAAGTAGATTGGGCATTAAATAACCTACAAAGGTTGATATGCCATAAAAACCAACCAACCAACTTATATATATATATATATATATATAGTATTATTCGGTCCAGTTAAGCCAGAGTTGGGAGTAATTCCTTCAGGACAAGAAAATCATTCAGGAGCTGAACATTTAAATTTTAAATTAAGAGTTTCAGGATCAAATAAATAATAGAAATAATAATAATAATAATAATAATAATAATAATAATAATAATAACGGTATAAAAAAAAGAATGTAATTGTAAATCCCAAGACAATTGTCCTATGAATGGACTATGTAATTTAAACAATTTAAATTTAATATATCAAGCTATAATTTACCCTAAAGAGAATATTACAGATGAGAAAACTTATATCGGGTTAACGACCACTAAATGGAAGGAGAGGTATTCGAACTATAAATTTACCTTCTCCCACGAACACCTAAAACACCATACGGCACGATCGAAACAATTTTGGTGTTTAAAAAACAAAGGGTTAACCCCTGAGATAGAATGGTCTATTTTGAAAAAATCAAATACTCCAAATAGTTTTGACGGTAGATGCAATTTGTGCTTAGAAGAGTAAATACATATTTTAATTCATAAATGGCCTGATAAGTTATTAAATAAGAGAAGTGAATTAATAGCTAGATGTAGACATAAGACTAAATTTAAACTATAGACTAAAAAATTAAAAACATAGAAATAAATAGTGAAACCGGAAAAAAAACGTATCCAATATACACACTAGGAAAAAATAGGTAGCTAAATAAATGGTATCGAAATTAATATAAGCATTAATGTTTCTCTTAAAAGTTAATTATTGAACTTAACATGAAAATAAATTAAACAAATAAATAAAAAAGTTAAATTACCGTAATAATAACTGACGGAAGAAATTTGAAAATAAAATAAATAGGTAAATAAAAAACGGAAATTCAATAAAACGAGAAGGTAACTCCTTAATCTCTTCCCCCTCCACCTCCCCCTCCACCCCAAATGTCTTTTCTGTTTTATTTATCCATTGGATCTGAAGAAGTCCTGTTATATTTTTCTTCGTGTTTTTGGTTTACACCAGAAACTGAAAAACAGGATGGAAATAAATATATAATCCTAAATTAACCGGTCTTTGGTTTTTTCTTAAAGGTATGTATATATATATATATATATTCATGCTCTTTCAATTAATTTTGTTTTTTCTTTTCTCTTCTGATTTGAAAGATATTTTGATGAAAATGCTTCTGTACAATTTCAAGGCAAGGATTATATTACATCTTATATAACCTGTAGAAATACAGAAATTCGCTATGGCTCAAGGTAAGAGAAAATTCACTCTTTTTGAAATTTTAATGTTTTAATTATTAAACAAAAGTATATGATATGTACAATATCTATTAAATAAACTAGCTATTTATATCAAATATGAGTAGGATTTATTACAGGTATACATCAATACTTAAATTTATTCAGAAAATTCTGGTACCCAGAAACAATGATAATGCTTATATGCCCGTGGTGTAATGGTTATCGTCGCAGGATATGGACACGGCGACACAAGTTCAAATCCTGGACCTGACTGATTGCATTTCACATAGCACTAATACCCTTGGGAAAGGTATAAATCCAAATATTCTCCCTCTAACTATGGGTAAATAGTAGGACAGACTGGGTTCTTCATCCTTGGTGAGGCAACTAGTCTAGGAGAAGGAAAACTCTGAATTCAAACCTGTTAAACTCCGCTTAAAAATTGACCTTGTGTCATATCCTGCCCGAGCGGAGGGGTTGGGTAAATATGATAATGCTTGTATTTTAGTGCTGACTGCATTTAAACCCAGGATGTAGGTAAGGTTTTGATTTTTTTTTTTTAAATTTAAATCTGTGCCAAGTGAATTCACTATTTGTTACATTAATATTTGTCACTGCCGATATTTGTCGCTGCCTCCCACCAGACAGGACTTGACACAAGGTCAAAAGCCCGAAGGCCGATTACAGTGGAGATAGGGGGGGGGAAGGTCGAGAACGAGCCGAGACTCGAACCCTGCTGCTCTGTGCTGCTGATCGGCTCACTTAGTGCAATGTGAGCCTGATGAGGCAAGCAGTTTCACGAACCCGAAGGTTGCCCAGCCAAAACTGGGAGCCTATTCGGCCCCGAGTCTGCTCTTGGTTTCGATCACCCATCCGGCACGAATGCCAGACGGCCCAGCCAAAAGGCCGGGGGGCGATACTATTTGTTACGTTAAGCCTTATCAAATCTTGTCTTCCTTTTTTATCACTTACATTTAATATTTTTGGTAGTAGAGAAAAAATGTAGACATTGAAATCTGCATATCTGTTCAAAAATTTATTTAAGCAAGATCAGACATATACATTCACAGTAACATATGTAACATAGGCAGTTTCATATTTGAAACAAAGTTCCTTTCCAATCCATTATTTGCTTGTCAAGAATCCCTCACTAACCAAAATTTTACATTTGTCTGCATGGCTAATGTATGCAGCTACTTTCAATTCTCATTCTCCATCAATATTCTTTATTATTTACTTAAAGCTCATTGAAGATAGATATGATCTGCAATACCAGACTTTTCTACATTAACTTTAATAATAAATGAAGAAGGAGGAGGAGTAGAAGAGAAGCTTACAGAGTATTTTGACAAATGAGAAGAGAGTCCCTTTGGTTTGAATTCAGAGTTTTTGAAGTCTTTTAACTGCTCGCTACCAGTCCTGTCTCTCTCTTTCTCAAAACCTTTTAATTACTCGCTACCAGTCCTGTCTCTCTCTTTCTCAAAACCTTTTAACTACTCGCTACCAGTCCTGTCTCTCTCTTTCTCAAAACCTTTTAACTACTCGCTACCAGTCCTGTCTCTCTCTTTCTCAAAACCTTTTAACTACTCGCTACTGGTCCTGTCTCTCTTTTTCTCGAAACCTTTTAACTGCTCGCTACCAGTCCTGTCTCTCCCTTTCATTCTCTCTTACTTGCCGCATCAATACACTGGTTTGCACAATCCTACTGTGAAGCAAGAAATGCCACCCCAACAATGCTAAGGTTTCTTTTTATAGTATAGCTGGCCGAAATTTGCATATGTAACAAACCCTATCCTACCAGAGACAAGACGCATGACCTACAAATTGCACTCCCTCTGACGCTCATGCTTCCATTTTGTTTTGTTTTTTTAATACTTCCGGTACTCCACGTGCAAGACACATTCGCGCTCATTTCAAACTTTGAGGTAGGCCATTTTGCTCGTCACTTCTTGCTTCTTTTTTTCGGTGTTGCTATGAAAGGAATTCAATTCACACAGCTTCATTTTCACATTTCATTTCTCTTGTTCGTTCAGCTCTCCACCAGCCAGGGATGGTTGCTGGATTCATGTAAACGTCAGCTGTTTTGCCTGCATATACAGCATACTACGCATTGTCTCTTTGAACTTCGAACCCCGGTTGGCTCATCAGAGGTAGCAGTCTGCAGGTTCTGCCTTTTAATTTCACTACAGTTTTCCTTCTAGACTAGTAGCCATATCAAACTTAAAAAGCTCAGTCTGCCCTACTATTTACTTATAGCTGGAGAGAAAATAGTTGGATGCATACCTTTCCCGAAGGTATGTGCACTATGTGAAATGTAAACCGCCTTGTCCAGGATTTGAACTCAAGTTGCCATCTGCCGCCCATCACGAAAACTCTACAAGTTAGATGAACCAGACACGCAGGACACTACTGGAGAAGCAAGGACGAACTCATCAGTGATGTACTCTTATGGACCCCCGCATATGGCCAAGCAAAAGCAGGATGACCAGCTCGAACATACATACAGCAGCTATGTGAGGATACGGGATGTAACCCTGAAGACCTGCCAAAAGCGATGAATGATAGGGAGAAGTGGCGAGAGAGGGTCAGGGATATCCGTGCTAGCGGCATGGCATGATGATGATGATGATGATGAGTATCTGCTAAAATTTGAAAGTGGCTTTCCTATGTTCTTTGTATCTATCAGTGGATGAATGGTTTCTCCCTAATATTTTTGATATATTTGCATGGGATGTAATCTTGTCATGCTTCAGTAAAATACTTACAAAAGTTGTCATTCTACTGTATCCTCTCCCCCACCCCATGTTGCAACATGTACAAATTTTTTGGATTTGTTCATCTGATTTTGTTTTGTTGTAGCCATTTATTAAGCTTAGCTTAGTTTGTCACTATTGTGTTCTGGTTAGTGAACACAAGTAGTAGTAATAATAAGACAAACCACAATATGTGAGGAAAATAGTTATATTTACAGGAAAGAGTATTTACATAAGAACATAGGATTAGTGATAGAGTAATGATATACTTCAACAATAGGAACGACTCTTCTGGTCTGACTTGTAGGCTTCTTCTTCCCAGACTGATCTCCGCTACTGCCATATATGGCAGATGGAACAGCTCATTATGCTGAAAAGGTAGGTGATACCCAACAGTCACAAGACCAGAAATATGAGACACCCAGTGAGGATCAAACTCACTAACAAGTCTGCTAGAAATGTTACATAAGAAATAGGTTGCCTATTGATTTTGTAAAGTAAGTGCGGAATCTAAAATATATGAATCCAAAAGTTAACTGGTAATCTGTTAGAAGAAGAGTAATAGAAAATAACCAGTGATATGATGGACAAGACTTGACCCTTGGCTGACCTTTTTAGCAGTTTTCTGATTGGTTGGTTCAGTTGTGAGAATGGGTCAGTTTGGTAGAGTTAATTAGAGCAGTCCAGGCGCTGTGATGAATGGACGCCTAAAATGGCTATTTCTCCAGCCGTGTGGTTGACGTGGGAATTTGGGTGAATAAAGATGTCAAAAATCAAATAAAATCTTTGTGTCCATTTATAAGAACAGAAGTAGACATGGAGACCAGGATAAATCCAAGACCTTCCAAAGAAGTTCCAGATAGAAGACAAGAGAATCCAGCCAGATAGATAAGTATAAGAAAAAGAATAAAGTGTATGCAACCAAAGTTCACTCACTAACAGTTACACTTCATGAAATACCCATCCTGTAACATATAATAGGTTTACATAGATGATGTCTTCATGGGCAACACATGGAGTGTAATGGTTAGTGTCGTGGACCACTAAAAGGTCCGGAAGAAAGACATGAACTCGGGATTACGTGAAACAAGTAAATTGAACAAAAGTATAAATACAGCATAGGTAAAAGAGTGTTGAACGTCAGTCTGACTGCCAAAGTGTTAGGCTGGAGTTAACTTAACACCGAGATGAATATTCTCCTGGTATTCATTGTAATAGGAAGAGTTCATTATAGTCCGTAAGGTAGGTACCATAACAGTTAGCAAGCTAGATTAGCAGACCATTGTTAGTGAGTTTGATTCTCACTGGGTTGGTTTGGTTTCTTTGTTTGTTTGCATATCAACCTTCATGGATTATTTAATGCCAAAGCCATCCTTCTAAAAGTACAGCAGTGATGCTATTTGACCCATAGCTGGGAGGATAAGGGGGTTCATTCCTTTCCCAGGGGTATTTGTCTGAAAGTAAATGTAATAGCACAATGGGTGTTCAGACTCACTTACTATGATTCCACAGTCCAGTGCTTTAACCATTACACCATGAAGACACCCCCGATTCTCTCTGGTCGCCTTAAACTTTTGGTCTTGCCCCATAACTAAGCTTAGTAAATTTGTTCTGCTATTAGTATTTTTTAAAATCTTTTTTCTTTTCTTCTTTTTTTTTTTTTCAGGACTCACTCTGTGATTTTGATTGACAATGAAGGAAACTGTGATTTTATTGAGAAAACACTCCAAACACCAGTTGACGTTGATAATTACAAGTGGGAGTTCTCAAGCCACTCGTTCTGGGTTAAAATTTAAAGAAATAAAGAAATATTGTTGTGTTGGGGGTGAGTAAAATATGTGGAACTAATTTCAATTAACAAAAGCAGATAAACATTACTCAAAAAATTGTCAAGTCATTTGTATCAATTTAAATTGGCAAGTCTACTTATATAATTATCAAAGGAATGCAGTAACTATGAGAAAATATCAAAACATGAGGATACTTGACTAGATTAAGGACTATGAGAGAATGAACTAGCTGAATGCAACTCTTACAAATTGCAATGGCTCAAAAAGAAGGATTCTGATGGGTAAGGATCAACTTCAATTTTATGTAGAGGTAAAGATCAACTTAGGAATTATTAATAAGAAAAATCAAGATAACATGAGATTGGAATAAATCATAAAGAACATTTATATGTATAAAGCAGGATTAACTTTGAGCCAGTGACAAATAAAAGAATATCACATTGAAATGTATTTTGATGCTATATGAGCTACACAATTGCTTTTCTTTTGTAATTTACACAGGATCATTTCCAGTTTGTTAGCAAAAAATCAGCTTCTAATTTAAGTCAGTTGATAAAGATCTATTTGAGTCTTCATTAAGTAGAAATGAACATCTGTATAGAAAGATCATTTTTCAAAGAACATCAATTAGATTGTAAAGTTCAAAAGAAATTGACAAAGATCATTTTAAGGATGTCACTTTGATATCTTTGCAAATTAAATCTAACCAAGTGTCAGAATGCAACCAAGAAGCCTTTTGTAGTGACACTATAAGCCTAATTATCTAAATGTAACAATTATCTTTGTCAATGTATCAATTAATATTAAATGTTAAGAAAATCTAAGAGTAAAAAAAAAATAAATAAATAAAAACAAACTTGATCAGCTGAAAAATTTAAGCTAAGATCAGTTCACTCTATATCAACTTTATGAGAAGCTTAACAAGAAAATATTCAAGAATCAACTTCTAAGATGTTAGATATTAGAGACTAACAGTAATTACTCAGAATCAACTTTTTATTTAGATTACCTTTTGATAAAACTTTATTATTAATCAACTTAAGTTTAATTTTTTTTTTAAATCCTCCATATTTAGGATTTGATGCTTAAACCATATCTCAATAATGATCAATTAGTAAAACTCAATTCTAGATTAGTATGTGAAGATTGAAAAAAGTATAATCGCAAAATTCCATAGCTGTTTTTCTATGGCTTGTATGAAATATCATTTGTAGCTGTGAAGATCATTTAGCAAGACTTGACCTTTCAAAGAAATTAAATTAATTTGCTGATTTAAAGATGAATGCTTATAAAATTGATGGGAAAGCACATTGTTCATTTGAAGGAAGGTGGTGGGTAACTTTGATTTTCAAAACTGAGCAAATTATGTACTGTTATTTGGTTTAAACAATAATGACTATTCACAACTCAGGCAGCTAAAATTAAACTTTGATGTTCTGATTAATTTCAATGTAGTTTTTTAAATATGATTTAATTAATAATAAATGTTATTCTTTATTATTGTTGTTGTTGTTGTTACTTTGTTTTGTTTGTTTTTTATGTTTACACACACACACACACACACACACACACACAAACACAGGAAGTTGATATGCCATTAGACAAATGTTGCATAATGAATATTTTTTTTAAATAAGTGTAGAATTCAAAATATATGAATTCAAAAGTTAACTGGTAATTTGTTAGAAGAAAAGTCATGGAAAATAACCAGTGTTATTATAGACAAGACTTGACCCCTGGCTGACCTTTTTAGTAGTTTTCGGATTGGTTAGTTCGTTCATGAGAACTGGTCAGTTAGGTAGAGTTAATTAGAGGAATCCAGGCACTGTGACAAATGAATGTCTAAAATGGCTATTTCTCCAGGCTTGCAGTTGGCTTGGGAATTTGGGTGAATCATCATAATCATCATCATGTCGTGCCGCCCGCACGGATATCCCTGACCCTCTCTCGCCACTTTTCCCTATTGTTCATCGCCTCCGACAGGTCTTCTGGACTACATCCCGTATCTTCACATAGCTGCTGTATGTCTGTTTGAGCTGGTCGTCCTGCTTTTGCTTGGCCATAATTGGGGGTCCATAGGAGTACATCACTTATGAGCTCGTCTCTGCTCCTCCAGCAGTGTCCTGTGTGCCTGGTTCGTCTAACTTGGATAATTTTCGTGACGGGAGGCAGGTGGCCGTATAGTTGGTGCTTTGTGGGGTGTTGTCACCAGGACTTGTATAATATTGCTTGCAACATCCTTGTGTAGTTGCTGTCTAGCTTCTTTTCGCGCCGTTTTGTTAGCATCCAGGTGGTGCATCCATACAGCAGTATCGACATGACTGCTCCTTGGAAGAAACTGCGTTTCATTTTATCGGTCAGGTCTGACTTCCATATGACCGATAGCTTATCGATAGCTGTCCATGCCTTTGTTAGCCGTGTGTCGATGTCTTTTTCAGTTGATGAGACACTGCTTCCTAGGTAGGTGAATTTGTCAACCAGTTTCAGAGAGGTTCCCTCTAGTGTGGAAATGTCGCCTGCTTGATTAACGCACATATATTCAGTTTTGTGTGTATTGACATGGAGGCCAATGCCTGCAGCAGCTCGTTGGGTAAATAAAGACATCAAAAGTCAAAGTCTTTGTGTCCATGTATAAGAACAGAAGTAGATATGGAGACCAAGATAAACCCAAGACCACCCAAAAAGTCCCAGATAGAAGACAAGAGAATCTAGCCAGATAGATAAGTATAAGAAAAAAAAAAAACAAGGCATACAAGAGGACAAGTATGACAAAAAGAAATAATGCTGGAGACCACCATTTTTACAAGGAAAGAGGAGTCATTAAACACATTATTATACACACCCTGAAAAGTTCTATAATATGAAAAAGGTTTTGGTTGTTTGATTGTTTATTCATTTCTTTCTGTTGCTTCCAATTGCAAAACTGTTTGGGTCTTTTCATATATAAAAAGAATAAGAAAGAAACAAAAGTAAATCCCAGTCAAAGATCAATGGATTTGAACTGTGTGTTTATTCAATCCTACCTGGCATATATCCTACATGTACAAGAAAATGAATGTGTAAGTGTTATTATCATAAGAAATGGACACAGCAACCCAAGTTCAAATCTTGGATGAGGCTGTTTGCATTTCACATTGTGCTAATACCCTGGGGAAAGGTATAAATCCAACGATTCTCCTTCCAGCTAGGGGTAAATAGTTGGGTAGACTAAGCTCTTTAACCTTGCTATGGCAACTGATCTTGGAGAAGAAAAACTCTGAATTTAAACCTGTTAAACTCCATTCAGAAAATTGACCTTGTGTCATATCCTGTTCATGCAGGGGTGTTGGGTATATACATAAACAAGAAAATCAATGATTTATTTTTGATGTTATATAAACTAACCATAGTAGGGCAGACCGAGTTCTTTAGCTTTGGTTAGGCAACCAGTCTAAGAGAAGGAAAATTCTGAAGATGTCACATCCTACTTATGAAAGAACGGTTGGATAAAAGTATACAAAAGCTAATAGATATTTTTATTGCAATAAACACAGGCATAAGGCTGAACTGTATTTTTGTAAAGTTAATAAATGTTGTTGAAAGGTTACTGTTTAGAGCCCCCTGGTGGCTATGACTCATACTACAAATGTAAATACATCATGATTTTTTTTTTTAAATCATGTTTTCCTGATGAATGGAAAAAGTTAAACATGATTTTAAAAAAAGAAGGGACAGTGATAACTTGGACTTCTGTCTATGACATTTTTATACAGATGCCTACTTTAAACAAAAAGATAAAAATTCAGTTTAGCTAACATGATAGACACAAAATAGTGATCCAGTTTAGTATTATACAAGGGTCATTCAATAAATTAGGTGAATTTTTTGTTTACGGTTGCTTCTTTTTGAAGGAAATCAATAGTTATGGGTCCTTTCATGTTTCAGAAGATTGTATAATCTTCCAACTGCTGTGCTCAGAACTTTTTCTTTACTGGAGAATCAGTGTGTTTCCACTCCATGGATTGGCTTTTTGACTCCGGCTAATCGTGGCAAACCCACATTTAGTCCATTTGTAAATATTTTTTGACTAAAACATGCTTCTCTGTACACATTAGCCAGTCTTTTGTAAATTTCACGTTTTGCACTTTTCAGCCACCAAACAGCTGATGACAGACTTCTTTTCAAGCAAGGAGCACTTTGATTTGCTGTCATTTTGAATAGCCTCAAAACAAATATATTTGCAAGATTAAAATAATTTTTGCAATAAACCAATTCTAAACTATGCAGAGTTTACATTTTTGGAAAAAAATTCTGAAAAAAATATTTAATTTAGTTTCTTTTTATTTTTTAAATTCACCTTATTCATTGAATGACTATTTTATATAAAAAAAAACACCTTATTTATTGAATTACCCCTTCATAAAAGACTTCCACTTATTTATTGAATGACACTTTTATAAAAAAAATCACCTTATTTATTGAATTACCCCATGATAAAAAAAAACTTCCACTTATTTATTGTATGACATTTTTATCAAAAAATCACCTTATTTATTGAATGACCCTTTTATAAAACAGATCACCTTATTCATTGAATGACCCCTTCATAAAAAAGCTTCACCTTATTTATTGAATGACACTTTTATAAAAAAAAAATCACCTTATTTATTGAATTACCGCGTCATAAAAAACTTCAACTTATTTATTGAATGACCCTTTTATAAAACAGATCACCTTATTCATTGAATGACCCCTTCATAAAAAAGCTTCACCTTATTTATTGAATGACCCTTTTATAAAAAAATCACCTTATTTATTGAATGACAATTATACCTATACTAAAGATCAATTCTCTCACTGAAATCTCTCATATGAAAATCATGCTCTGGCATCGTATTTGCCACAATGGAAAATTTGGTGTGCAATTACTTTAATCATTCTTGACAAGTTATAAGGTCGCACCTATGAGTCAAACAGGACTGTTCAATCCTATACTAAGGATTATTATTATAAAGTAAGTTAAAGCCATTCAGCTAAGTACAAATCATTTATATTATATAGGAACACTTGATATATAGAATGACTAATGTTAAACAGCAATACTTGGTTTTAGTTTGGTTTTATGACATATTAACCATTATTGATTATTTAATGTCATAAGCTGTTTTTACATGTGTTAAATGTATGATTTGTAAACACATTTGTTAGATACACACACTTAAATGATCAAACAGTTCTATTTCTAACAATTTAATTTAGCATAAGTCAACCAAGTTAAATGGTTCCAAATATTACTAACTAACAATTCAATTAGACAGTCATTTGTTTAGACACATTTAAATGAACCAACAGTTCTATTTCAAACAATTCAATTTAGCATAAGTCATTTGTTTGCACTCAATTTAAATGTCAGACAGTTCTATTGACCCCTAGATAGGACCCTATCAGGTACTATCCCTCTGGGCCAGAGTGGACCTGGGAGTAATGGCTATGAAGAGGTACTCCACATTCCACAAAGCTCCAGCATTACTGGAGACTCACCATTAGATTGTTTAGTGTCATATCTAGGACATTCATTGGTGGGGGTCTTACCCCTCTGCAGAGATGCAGTTGGTGTATTCAATACTTGAAACCATTTAACAGAGTACAAACAAATTATCAAGGAAGAGTGTATTTTGTGTCAAGCATTCTTACTTTTTATATTGGAAAATGGTGGTCAGATAATTAAAAATAAGAAAACCTCAACCTTTGTTTGACCTCTTTCTTTCTTTCTCTCTTTCTTTTCCCTTTTCTCTCTGTCTACTTACCTTCTTCTCTCCATCTTAATCTTTCTCCCTTTTCTCCCTTTTCATTTTCTCTTTTTTTCCATCTCTTTCTCTCTCTCTCTCTCTCTCTCTCCATTCACTATTTAAAAAAATTAGAATTCTCAATTACAAAACACTGAATTGTATTGTTCTTTTTTTTTTTTTTTTTTTGAGGGGTTAACAACCACAAAAATAGATCCGTGGTCATTACAGACAATCTGTATGTTTCACATGGTGGACACTTTGCTTAGTGTAATTGTTAATGAGCTAGGTGAGCAGACCGTTACTAATGAGTTCAATTCTCACTCTGTGCCTCATGATTCTGGCCTTGTGCTAAGTTAAGCTTAGCTCAAATAAAGACAACTAGTATATTTTAAATTGATGAATGATCATCAAAATTTATCCCACCCACTACTTTTAACTTGTACCATCTTTGCAAAACTAATAAATACATTATGTACATGTGATAAACCTTTGAAAAGAAATCGATAAAAGGTTTGTCATCATTTTTTCTTCTTTTTAAAAACTATTTAATCCAAGGGAGGAAACTCTATATACTCGAGTAGTATTAAAAAAAAGATGCTGTTAATTCATCTGTTACATAGCCAGATATACAGATGTGTGAAATAGACATAGGGAATCTAAAAACTCGAAACTTTACGAAATTGGTTCAGGTACGAAACATTATTACCTTTGAGTTAAAGGTTATTCGACATGAGGAGAGAGAGACACAATCTTTCTATGCTGATTGCTTTTACATCGTCAACCCAACCAACGCGCGGCGCCCGTAGCGCACAAAGTCGTCTGGCGTCGCCCAGGTCTGAATCTCAACCTTCCCGTTCGGACGCAGGAACTCAACTAACTGCCTTTTCTCAAATCTTACCCCACGCTTCCGGTGCGTGACGTCATTTACATCCCCTGGTACAATTCCTATCTGGGATTTTTATTTTGACATCTCTAAATGACACATCCTCTCCGCGCGCGCGTGAACACCTGCGTTAATGTTGCACCTAACTAACCCATGCGCTAAGCGAAAGGTTCTCAGCCTAACTAAACCGAAAGGAAAGATATATAAAACGAAATCCCTCCGCAATTATATTACAGATCATCAAAATGTCATTGCTAATGTTACAGCAACCAACCAATAAAGAAACATAATGAAAACTGACATCAATTTGGTGTTCATTTTTAGAAAGAGGCTTTATGCTTTATTCCAGTTTGAATTCATTTTTTAATATATCAGCCTGTAGTGGAAGGGAAATTTTCGTATTTTGGTTTGGCGCGCAAATTTAATTCTACACTTAATTTTACCCAATCAGGATGAACTATTCTATTCAGCCCGGGCCTTTCTTTACGGGCAACAGGAAATTGGGTAAGCTGCCAAACCTACTCTCTTTGGCTGGAGACGCTGTCCAGTGCAGACGTCACACTGGCCGTTCTTCAATAACATTCTCTTTAGCTGGACAATGCTGTCCAGTGCAGACGTCTCGCTGCGGCTCTAGAATAGCAGCAGCAGCAGCAGCATGAACACACGAGGGAACCCATCTAATTTATAGATTCCTCGCAAAGAATCCCAGTTGAATATAAATTAGATGCATTCAACATGCCTCGCACAGGCACAACTTTATGTCACCCCAAAATTGGCTATGTCAATGCGATGCTTTTATTCCGCTTTCAACACACTTGCTATCAATTCACCTCTGGGCCACTTTAATGGAGACAACGCAGACTCTCCTCCCCAAAAATACCAGACGCACAAAACTACACGATGACTCTAAAGTTCAATCCCTCACACGCCCGACGACACACGCTGCCATCTCAACCTTCTCAACTTCTCATAACTCAATTTCGTCTAAATACTCACCTTTCCACGAGTCTTGCAGCACCAAAAGCAAACCCAGTATTCCATGCAAAATAAAACTTATTTCTAAAAACATATTTCGACCTTCGGCATCTTATCTTCATCATTCTACCTTTATTTACCCTTAAACTTAGCGAGGGGACTAACAACACTAAGCGAGGGGACAACTCAACGTAAACACGCATACGTTACACCATCTTCCTCGCTAAACACAAACAACACTTCCCTCTCGCTAACAAACAAAAATCTCAGGCTAAAATCATCCTACACACCTATTAGTTGAACAACCATTAGAAGAAACTATTTTTTATTTATCTTCAGAAGGCTTTTTTTTTTTTAATTTCTTTATTTTGGCCAAAAATGGATCCATCGTTACAAACAACTACTAAGAAAACTGAAGGAAAATTGTTTAAAAAAAAAGGAGGTGCCTGTGGTGTAATGGTTATCGTCGTAGGAAATGGACATGGCGATACGAGTTCAAATCCTGGACGAGACTGATTACATTTCACATAGCACTAATAACCTTGGGAAAGGTATGAATCCAAATATTCTCCCTCCAGCTATGGGTAAATAGTAGGGCAGACTAGGTTCTTCAGCCTAGTCTAGGAGAAGGAAAACTCTGAATTCAAACCTGTTAAACACCGCTTAAAAATTGACCTTGTGTCATATCCTGCCCGAGCGGAGGGGTTGGGTAAATATGGAAAATTGTTAAAAAAAAGTTAACGTTTTTTTCCTCTCTGAGAATTCACTCTAATAAGTTATGTCACAACTCTTATGTTATAAAAATGGCTGTGCTAATCCTGAGGAAACTTTTAGTTCAAAGCATTTTAAAAACCTAAATATTCGATCACAATCAAATAAAGATAAGCCAGTTAGATTCCCAAACCTATTACTAGGAGAGTGCCCGTGGTGTAATGGATATCGTCGTAGGAAATGGACATGGCGACACGAGTTCAAATCCTGGACGAGACTAATTGCATTTCCCATAGCACTAATACGCTTGGGAAAGGTATGACTCCAATTATTCTCCCTAAATAGTTAAATAGTAGGGCAGACTGTGTTCTTCAGCCTTGGTGAGGCAACTAGTCTAGGAGAAGGAAAACTCTGAATTCAAACCTGTTAAACTCCGCTTAACAATTGACCTTGTGCCATATCCTGCCCGAGCGGAGGGTTTGGTTGATATCATTACTAGGAGAGTGAGTTCAGTCCTCACTGGATATCAACTACGAGACAAGACAAGACAAAGTTCAACTTACAGTCTGCGACATCATTGAGGCTTATTTTGTATTTTACACAGTAAGTTTTCATTGCTAGTTAAAACTATTATATCATTGAATAGAACTTACATTTTCTTTTTTAAGCAGAGGAATTATATTGTGAATTGAATTACTGTGGCCAGAAAATCCGGCGAACTCTTACGCACAACGCATGGAAACACTGGATAGCTATTTCGACCTTATTAGGTCTCATCAGTAGTGTATACCATGATCTCCACTACTGGAGATTGAACCAGCGACCACAGATTGCAGAGCTGAAACTCTACAACTGAGCCATCTGTCCATATCACACACAAGTGATGCCAAATCAACCAGTCATGGCAATTGCATGGCCAATCAACCTGAATGTGTCTTGCAAGTCACATCCGTATTCTTTACAGAGGACACGGTTACCTCCAGGCTCACGTCTTCCCAAGAGGATTAGAAATATGCATCCGTGTAATCTATATTCTTGCCCTTGATGTCATAACAATTACATAAGTGTTCACCGGATTTTCTAGTCATGAATAGAACTTGTTGATATCTTTCTATTGTACATAAAAAATAAAACTATAGTTTATAGTCAAAGCTATATTTATCTCCCAATAACATTAAAGCATTATGTTAAAAAAAAAACTGCCTCAATGATATCTAATTGTGTACGGGTTTTTTCCTGATTCAGAGGTTTGACTCACAGACCAATCCTAAAAAGGAACGGCAATGAGATCAAGCATTTTTTGTGATGGCTATGCATGAATCTCAAGTCATGTATGCCCCCTCCCTATATCAAAATGACCTTGTGGGAGATCAGAGATACCTCTCCACACACATACCAATCCTGTACACCATAGTGAAATCTTCATTTTTCTGCTACACATCTTCTTTTAATGTTATAGATTTGGTTTGGTTTCTTCGTTTAATGGCATATCAACCTTTGTAGGTTATTTAATGCCAAAGCTATTCTCCTAGAAGAACAGTAGTGGTACTATTTAACCCATAGCTAGGAGGATAGGGGGGTTCATACCTTTCCCAAGGGTATTTGCCCAAAAGTGAACGTTAACGCGCGACTGGAGTTCGAACTCGCATCGTTTAATGTTCTAGTGGTGCTCCTAACCATTAACTTTGATTTTAACCCTGAGAGCGTAGTATAATTTTCCTTTCTCTCTCCAACAAAAGCAATAAAAAGAATGAGATGAATAGTCAGAACCATTTTTTGGGGATGATAAAGACTTTGGTCAAATTTAAAGAAGGCTATAGAATAGATGGGCTGAAATGTGATAGCAACCTAAAGAATGAAATTTGTCTAAATAATTCCTGGAATGATGACTCATTTATATATCTGCATGTTTGTTTTTTTGTTTTTTGTTTTTTTAGATGTTTTTAATGATAAAACTCCAGGCAATATCAGGTTGTCATGCTCATAGAAAATACATGTTCAGATAATAGATTTATACTTTGATAGAAAAATTATTATACGAACTCCTTTATCCCTCAGCTTGATGTAAATAGAACTGCTACTGTCTTTCTAAAGGATGGCTTTAGCATTAGATCACCCATGAAGGTTGATATGCCATTAAACAAAGAAACTAAAACCAAATTTTTCTAAAGTCTCTTTTTCGATTTTCTTTATCATTTTTTCTTGCTTATTTTTCCTTTGCTGACATCTTTGTTACATTTTAAAATCCTTTTTATTTTTTAATTTATTTTGATTTTGATCTTTTTTTAGCAAAATTTATCCCTTGGAATTTCATATGATTAAACCAATTCATCATTGCTCGCCTTACTACATGATTATCAACTGAGCTCACCAGTCTTGCTCTCCTTAAAGCTTCATCAATCTGCATTAATATTCTTTCTTTATTTTGTTGAATTATCCTCATTGTCTCTTACTCAATGGTTAGGTCAATGGACTGGGTCTTTTTATTTTGCTTATTAAGAGCCATAAACTAAATTTTCATATTGAAATCAATCTTATTTATCATGCTAAAGTTAATTCTCTCCCTCTCAAAGCAATATATATACATATATATATAGTCATCCACAGTCAGATCTGTTTCGTTCTATCAGAACTCTTCAGTGTGGCTAGACATAGTAGCTTCCCGTCGAAACCCGGTTGACTCAAACGCCAATCCAAGACTCTACCCCTCAGCCACGAGGGAACCAGCAGCAGCGAAGTAAATTTTAAACGGTTATAAATCATAATTACTATTGTTTAGTAACGTTTAACGGTTACCGAGAGTTCAATTCATATATGAAGAGCCTTGCATAAACGCTAATGGCAACACGATTACTTCATTCGATAGAGACCTCAACCCTACGGGGGTAGGGAAGCATATATATATAGTAATCCACAGACAGACCTGTTTCGTTAATATAGCACCTGACCCTGACTAATCCCATAACTTATTCATTTTTTTTAAGAATCCCAGAAAAAAATATTTCAGTTCTTTTTCTAAAAATTCTTTTAAAATCTGAAAAAAGATTTTTTTGTGTATGGTTGGGTGGTTGGTTTTATGGCATATCAAACCTTGTAGGTTATTTAATGCTAAATTCTCTTTAAATATATTCATCAAATATATGAATATTTAACACATATTGTAGATAGAATTTTTAATGAGCCTGAGCTCATTTTTTGCACACAGTTAAATGCTTTTAAATATTGCTGTGTGTTGGATTGTCTGGGGGGGATCTCCTATAGATGTCGGCTGTCTACAAATTGTCAGCAAATATTTATAGACTTTCCCATCAGTAGAAGCAGTAGATTAGCCAATCAGACGTGACTATGTCACAAATAAACAATGGCAAATTAAAAGAATCCAGATTTAATGCAGCCTTGTTACTTAGAAGGAGTATCTTGTATTGTTCAACCAAAAACAATTTGGCTACCTGAATTCCAATCATATGTAACAGTAACAATTTAACATCAGTCATTTGTTTGTACTCATTTTAATAGATATACATACATGATCTTTAAGTGAATAAGTTGGTGACCTTAGTCAAGGGTGACCTGAAGGCTTCCTTTTCAATTGCTACTACACCAAGGTGTAGGGGAGGGCGCTACTCCTTTCCCTTGATTGCTCCACTTTACCCTTGAAATGTGCCTTCTAATGCTGAGTGTTAAGCAAGGAGGCATCAAGTACCATTTTTTGAGTCTTTGGTATGACTCGACCTGGGATTGAACCCCGGTCTCCCAGACCAATGGTGAACACTTTACTCATTAGGCCAATAACTAATTTGTTTATATACTAGTATTGCAATTGTTTCTACACAGTTAAATGGTTTCAATTATTGCCATGTAACACTTATAATTCTGGTTGTGAGCAATATTGAACAAGTCCTGGCAGCAAAACCTCACAAGGCACCAACTATACTGCCACCTGCCTCCCATCACAAAAACTATCCAAGCTAGACAAACCAGACATTCAGGACACTGCTGGAGAAGCAGGGACGAGCTCATAAGTGATGTACTCCTATGGACCCCCACATATGGCCAAGCAAAAGCAGGACGACCAGCTCGAACATACATACAGTAGCTATGTGAGGATACGGGATGCAGCCCTGAAGACCTGCCAGAGGCGATGAATGATAGGGAGAAGTGGCGAGAGAGGGTCAGGGATATCCGTGCTAGCGGCACGACAAGATGATGATGATGATGATAATTTGTTTGCACACAGAGAAGTAGTTAAAAGTGTTGTAATTTAAGACTAATTATTCTATTCAACATTATTCATTCATTTGCACATAGTCAAATGGTTCCAAGTATTATTTATATAAAACCAATAATTCAATTTAGACATAGAGTTAAAGAGTTTCAAGTATTGCTATTTAACACAAATAATTCTATTCAATATTACTCATTCGTTTGCACACAGTTTAAGGATTTCAAGTATTGCTATGTATCACTAACAATTCTATTAAACATCAGTCATTTGTTTGCACACAGTTAAATGGTCACAGAGTTCTATTTCAAACAATTCAATTTCATT
This sequence comes from Sepioteuthis lessoniana, assembly GCA_963585895.1. Taxonomy (NCBI): domain Eukaryota; kingdom Metazoa; phylum Mollusca; class Cephalopoda; order Myopsida; family Loliginidae; genus Sepioteuthis; species Sepioteuthis lessoniana. The sequence continues at coordinate 102,731 of CAUZXS010003953.1, read as the reverse complement.
TAAGATTTGTTTGCACATAGTTTAAATGGTCAAACAGTTCTATCTGACCCATTGATAGGACCCTATCAGGTACTACCACTCCAGGCTAGAGTGGACCTGGGAGCAATTGTAATGAAGGGTACTTCACATTCCCCAAAGTTCCAACCTTACTGGAGTCTCACCATCAGATTGTTTAATGTCATATCCAGGATACTCGTGTTGGGGGTTCTTATTCCTCTGCAGGGATGCAGTCAGCGTATTCTACAGTCCCAGCTGACTGGGCTGTTTTGTGTATGTAAACGTCATGTATACTAACATCTTATCATGTGACTATACCTCATGATATATAGAAGCTTGATTAGCCATTTTACTTATTTTTTACGTTTTTGTCTGTAGATTGTGTAAAACACATAAAACTTAAAGCAATGGAATCCAAAATTCTAGATTGTAGATTGTAGATTGTGTAAAACACATAAAACTTAAAGTAATGGTATCCAAAATTCTACATTTTTTAGGCTTTATAATCTGTCATAGCATCAAGCACTATTTTTATGAAATAACTTTTCGTATTTGCAGTTCTTCTGTCTCACACACACACACACATATATATATAGGCACAAACGCACATACTAGTATTACCAATGGACTTTCTCAACTTCTCTGGCTTTGAAATAGACATCAATCATGTTATCAAGTTCCTGATGTAGAAATATCATTAGTGAAATCCTTTCAAATCTTTCAAGAGGAAAAAAAAAGAAAAAAGAAATCGAAAAAAGAAATCGAAAAAAGAAAAAAAAAATCAAGAGAGGCTCAGAGAGAAGGAAAAAGAAATTGGAAAAAAGAAAAAAAATGAAGAGGTTCAAACTGTCATTGTACACTTTTGTTCACTTTTGAATTAATAACCTTGGGGAAGGCATGAACCCCCTTATCTCACCAGCTATGAGTTAAATAGTACCACTACTGTTTTTCTTTGGCTTTAAATAACCCTTGAAAGTTGATATGCCATTAAAGAAATAAACCAAACGAAACCACGTCCGTAGAGAATTGTCATTTCTTCTTTCTGATGTTAGAGAAGTCTCTAGGGTCTAGTAGCTAATGTACTGGACTATAACATCCAAGTAAACAAGTTCAAACTCCAGTAATGCAACGACATTCACTTTGAACTACTACCCTTGGGAAAGGCATGAACCTCCTTATCTCACCAACTGCGGGTTAAATAATATCACTATTTATCTTCTACAAAGATAACTTTAGCATTGAATAACCCACAAAGGTTGATATGCTATTAATGAAACCAAACCAATTTTTTTTTCAAAGATCAATATTGATATTGTGTCATCAAATTTCAATTTTTATTTCCAGCCACAAATGACAATTGGAATTTTGAAAGTTAAAAGCAATTACAAAAATCAAAACACTTGCTTTATACATCCAAACAAAAGATATTTAACATATAATCAGACCTAATTTAAAAACAAAAAGGATATTGTATTCTCCTGATCATAATAGTTTTAGTTCTCTTCAATGACCTGTCTACCATATTTGCTCTTCATCATGAGAAGTTTTTTTAGGCCTTTTTGTTTTGTTGTTGTTATGGTTTATCAATTTTTGCTGTCAAAAAGTTGCCATCTCAAAAGGATAACAATTAGTATATTCATCCCTGACACTGAATTCCACAATGTTACGAGGATCATTAAATAAGTTTCCAGACTTTTTTTGTATGGGCACTTTTATTGAGAGTACACTCATGAAACTCTAGTCTCCTTCGAAGTAATCTCCTCCGGCTGCAATGCACTTGTTGTACCGTTCCAGCAACTTCTGGAAGGCCCCATGGAAGTCCTCTTGTGTGAGCGTGTCAATGACCTTCGTCACAGCCTCTTTCATCTCCTCAATTGTCTCATAACGACAGCCTGTGAGCTTAGGGAATAAGCAAAAGTCACAGGGAGCAACATCTGTACTATAGGGACGGTGAAGAACTGTCTTGATGCCCATCTTGGTCAAATAGTCTGTGACAAGGATGGAGTTGTGGACTGGTGCATTGTCCAGCTGGAAATGCCACTGACCCGATTTGAAGAGTGCTGGCCTCTTCTGACGGAATCTCTTCCTAAACTCCCTTAAAACTTCATCATATTAACCCTAAGCCTTTGGCCAATCAACTCTGGTGTTCTGACTTCCTTACTCCTCCCACACCTCTCATTATCCCTCACAGACTCCCTGGCTTCCTTGAATCTCTTATGCTACTCAAAAACTGATACTCGATTCATGCAAGATGCTCCAAATGCAGTCTGAAGCATTCCATACGTTTCTGTGGCATTTTTTCAAAGTTTAAAATAGAATTTCATTGCATATCGTTCTTCTAAGGTGTCCTCACATCCAGATTGCATTTTTGCAATTCACCAGCTGTGATAATCAGGCTTTAGTAGGGTGTATTCCAATTGCTGCTGTAGCTGTTCATTAGAAGCTGAAATCCTAAAAATTGGTCTGTCATCTCATAAGGTGTACAGCAATAACATAGTGAATTTTCAAGAGTCTATGATAATTTTAAATGCCTGTACAAAAAAGTCTGGAAACTTATTGAATGCACCACGTATAATTAAATTATATCAAATTAAAAAAAAATATGATGGCATTGTGTTCTTTTGATCCTATTAGTTTGAGTTTGTTATATTTTTTTCCAAATTGAAAATACCAACTTTTGATTAGAAAGGTTTTTTTTAAAAAAAAGGATATGAAAAAAGATCCTTGCATTTTGACACAAAGCCTTATTATTCATTCCCCACAGGAGTCCAAAGGTGATTTCTCCAAATCCAAATTTATCACTCAATTTAACATTGCTGTTGCTTGTGGCATGCAATTAACACCAGTATTTGATGCAAATGAATGCATAAAGAAAATCAATAGTCAGGTCAGTGACAGAATGCTTAAACAAAAATCAATAATCATCCCAGAAGGGACATTTTTAGCCTTGACAGTGTGAGATTCCCATCAGTTGTAATCAACAAATTAATTATGTGCGCAGATGCAACAAACTCAATCGTTTAAGTTATGGACTTTTAGCTGAAAGGGTTGTTTAAATTATTGGTTGGAGGGGAGTGTTTGGTTTGGTTTGGTGGTGTTGATAGCGTAGCAATCTTTGAGGGTTATTTAATGCCAAATCCTGTTTATATATATATATATACATACATAAAAGATCCAAAGAAGATGAGTTGAGAATAATCAAATTTTAGAATATATAGGAGGATTCTTATAAATCTCCAGGAGTGCTCAATGTATGATAATTAATATTTGAATTTATAAATTTCATACAGTGCAAATTATATATTATATGCATACTTACATACACATTCATATATATGTGTAGTTAGGCAGTAGTCTTTCGTTTAAGCATGTTTGATTAAATAATAAAAGACACATTTTGTCTATGTAATTTTATTAAGATCCTTTCAAGTTTCCTGATTAGTGTCTTGGTTTCAGGTTGGAATTGGTGGATGAATTTACAAAAATTGTCCTGAGCACTTTCACAGGCCATCATCAGGGGTTGCTTGCATGTATAAAGAGTGTTTTTTAAAGAGTTTTTGAAAATTTAAAAATAAAAAATTTTTTTTGAAAGTTAAAAAAAAAAAAGTTTTTCTTTTGAAAGTTAAAAAAAAAACTTTCAAAAAACACTCTTTATACATGCAAGCAACCCCTGATGATGGCCTGTGAAAAGTCCAAAAGCGCTCAGGACAATTTTGGTAAATTCATCAACCAATTCCAATCTGATGGCTAGACACTTATCAGGAAACTTGAAAGGATCTTCATAAAATTATATAGACAAAATGTGTCTTTATTTTTTTAATCAAATTTGTTTAAATTCTTTTTATATATATATATATATATATATACCTACACACATGCATACATGCAAATCATCATCACCATCAACATGTGATGCCTCTAGTATGGATTTCCCTGACCCTCTCTCGCCATTCATTTCTATTGTTCATCGCTCCCAGCAAGTCTTCTATGTTACATCCTGTATCAGTACAGAGCTGTTGTAGATAGGTTCTAGCTGGTCGCCCAACCTTTGCTCATCTGTCCATAGGAGTACATTGCTTATGAGTTCGTCCTTACTTCTCCAGCTGTGTCCTACATATCTTGTTTGTCTAATTTGGATGGTTTTTGAGATGGGGTGGTAGGTGGACATACAGCTGCTGTTTTGTGGGATGTTGCCTCCAAGATTTGTTCAATACAGCTCATAGCATACTTGTGCAATTGCTGTCAAGCTTTTTCTCACTTAGCCTCCATGTGGTGCATCCACATAGTAGTTTTGACATGACTGCTGCTTGGAAAAAACTGCATTTTATTTCATCAGATAGGTCTGACTTCCATATGACCAATAGCATATTGATAGCTTTCCATGCCTTCGCAAGTCGCATATTGATGCCATTTTCTGTAGATGAGATGCTACTTCCAAGGTAGGTGAATTTGTCTACAAGTTTCAGAGACTTACTATTTAGTATGGAGATGTTGCCTCTTTGATTAAAGCACATGAACTCTGTTTTGTCTGTGTTCACATAGAATCCTATGTTGCCTGCTGCCCATTCCAGACTATGTAGCAGGGATTCGGCTTGGGCAGGTGTATTTGCCAGAAGTGCTATGTCCTCAGCATAATCCGCATCTGTAATTGTTTGTGCAGGGTATCATTTGCTTCTTGCCTTTGCCAAAGTAAAGCCATTTTTCTCATTAAATCTATCAATGTTCAAAACACATAGTCTAGGCAGATAATAAACAGGTATAGGGCTAATATGTCCCCTTGCAGCACACCTGCCACAATGTCAAAGAAGTCTGTGTCCCAATCCAGTGAGTGAACTTTTACTTTTGTATTTCTATAGAGCATCATTATGACTGCAATGGTTTCTTTGGGGAGACAATAGGCGAGAAGTATTTGCTCCATCTTCCCTCTGTGTATGGAGTCAAATGCCTTGAAGAAGTCTATAAATAATAGTGTTGCCTCAAGGTTTTTGCACTAACCCCTTCTAAAATTCAATGGATTGTCAAAATTTGTGATGTCGGGGATTGATTTCTCTTAAAGCCATTTAAGTTCTTCCTAAAAATTTTCTCAATTTTAGGTTCAATGCAGTTGAGTAGCAGAGCTTTGTAAATCTTGGCCGCTATGGTAGTTCTAGGCAATTCCGAGGTTACCTTTCTTGGGAAAAAGGAGGATGCAGCCCTTTGTCCATCTGTCTATTATGTTTTGGTTATATATATGCAGTATCGGAGCAGTACATCATCGAATTTCCTCGTTTTCTATATTTCTAGGGGCATTTCATCAAGACCTGCAGCTTTTCTGTTTTTAATAGTTCTTAGTACTACGTTGATTCTTCATGCATAAAATGTCCTAGTTTGATGTCAAGTTGATTGCTAATAATTTTCAGGATAAGTTCATCCATAACTTTGAGGGGGGATTTTTCAAGCAGATTCTTGAAATGTTCTTTCCACAAGTGTATTGATTCTTCTTGACTGGCAGCTTTCTGTTTAACTCTTGCAGTGCTCTTCCTTCTACTCACTTCATTTACTTTCTGCCATGCTATCCTAGATTGTCTATCTTCAACAGAGTCTCTAATCTTATTGATCTGGTCTTTGATGTATTCTGCTTGTTCTTTTAGGTAAGTGTTAGTTCACTTTGTGCCTTAAGTTTCTGAGCATTTCTCCTATTGCATAGGGATGCAGTTTTCATGTTGTCACGTTTTTTCTTAACTGCTAATGTCTCCCAGGGAAATTATGTTTTGCTCTTAGTTTGGTTGGTATGTATTCTGCTTCCGCTTCTATGTGGGCATTGATGAAGCTTTAATTCAAAATTTGTAGTAAGTGTTTCTGATATCTCCTGAAGTGCATTGAATGAATATATATATATAAATATATTATTTTTAATATATATTATATACATACATACTTACTTATATTACCCCAGTCGGCTGGGGCTGTAGAATACACTGACTGCTTCTTTGCAGGGTTGTAAGACCCCCACCCCCAAACAAATGTCCTGGATATGACATTAAAAAATCGGATGGTGAGGTTCCAGTAAAGCTTTGGGGAATGCAGAGCACTCCTTCATTGCCATTGCTCCCAGGTCCACTCTGGCCTGGAGTGGTAGCACCTGATAGAATCCTATCTATGGGTAAAAATAGAACTAAAATGTGTACTTATGCTAAACTGAATTGCTTGAAATAGAACTGTTTTGACATTTAACTGTGTATGGACAAAATGTATACTCATACTAAACTGAATTATTTGAATTAGAACTGTTTGATTAAACTGAATAACTTGAAATAGAAATGTTTTTGACAATTAAATTCTGTACTTATGCTAAATTGAATTGTTTGAAATAGAACAGTTCATTTGTATAAAAATGGATTTGACATTAAATAACCTATAAAGGTTGATATGCCATAAAACACAAACATACATACTTATATGTATATATATCGTATACATACATATTTATACATATGATTTGCAAGCGAATAGTTTGTAGGTAGCTATTTTTAAACAAGTTATAGTTCATTTTGCACACAGTTAAATGGTTTCAAGTATTCTTATCTAACACTAATAATTTTATTCACTATTAATCATTTGTTTGCACATAGTTAAATAGTTTCAAGTAGTACTATTTAACATTAGTAATTCTATTTGACAAGTATTCCTGTCTAATATGAACAATTTGCATATAGCTGGATGGTTTCAAATAACTAATAATAATAATCCTTAGTAAATGATTGAAGAATTCTATTTGACCCATAGATTGGACCTTAACAGGTACTACCACTCTTTGTCAGAGTGGACTAGGGAGTAATGAAAGAGTACACCGTATTCTTCAAAGCTCCAGGACTGGAATCTCACCATCAGATGATTTAATGTCATATTTAGGACAATCCATGGGTAGAGGTGGTCTTACTCCTTCTGCAGAGATACAGTTCGCATATTCAACTGGGCTGGCGATAAAGAAAAACTAATAATGAAATAATAGTAATTATAAAAATCCTTTATTAAAAATAGGTTTAAAACAAAACAAAAATAAATATTTTAAATAAAATTTCGAAATAATATTAAGAAATTGGAAGCCTTTTTAGTTTCCAGGTTGATGGGGATGCTTGAAATCTTATTCATAAAAAGATGTCTTTTTTAAATCCTTGCTTGCATTTTTGGTTACGATGTTTGCATGGATTTTCTGGCTTCTTCAACCTGATTTTTATCAAAGTAATCCTGAAAAAAGAAAATATTTTCAAAACATTTGTTATATTCAAAGAATTATATCGACAGAAATTTTTTTGTATCTCTCCAGTTCCTAAAATCTTAAATACAATTTTTAATTTAGCACATATACATTAAATAAACAAAAAAAAAAAAAAAATAGATTTCTTTGAGAAATGACCTCCCAACATTTTTACATTTTCATGAACAATTTCAAGATTGATAAATCTAATTACAACTAGACATTTGCTTAATTATTCTTTTTTTTCTTTTTAGTTAAAACTATCAAAATTTTCTTGCATTATTACTTAAAGAAAAATTAAACATAGTATTTTTTTTGTAAAGAAATTTTTAAAGTGTTTTTTTGTTCAAACTGATGTCAATAAACAGATTCCCTACAGGGCATGGAAGCAAAATTAAGAATATTCTCATATAATAATAAACAACTATTATAAAACAAGATTAATTCTAATTTTAAAAATTAAATCACATAATAAAGTCTGTTTTGGTTTAGTTGTTGGGGTTTTATGGCATATCAACCTTTCTAGGTTATTTAATGCCAAATCCATTTTTATACAAATAATTAGTTCTATTTCAAACAATTCAGTTTAGCATGAGTACACAGTTTAATTGTAAAAAACATTTCTATTTCAAGCAATTCAGTTTAGTCAAACAGTTCTAATTAAAACAATACAGTTTAGTATAAGTATAGTTTTTGTCTAGACAGTTAAATGTCAAAACACTTCTATTTCAAACAATTCAGTTTTGCATAAGTACACATTTTAAATATCAAAACAGTTCTATTTCAAGTAATTCAGTTTAGCATAAGTATGCAATTTAGTTCTATTTGACCCATAGATAGGAACCTATCAAGTGCTATCACTGGGAGCGATGACAATGAAGGGGTACTCCAAATTCCCCAAAGCTCCAGTATTACTGAAACCTTACCAGGAGATTGTTTAGTGTCATATCCAGGACACTTGTTTGGGGGTAGGGTTTTACCCCTCTGCAGAGGTGCAGTCAGTGTATTCTACAGCTTCCCCCCTCCAGCCGACTGGGCAAAATTTTCTTTGGAAAATCAGCTGTTAATTTTATCATCAAATTCTGTGTGCCATCATTGAAAATAATTCAGATAAGAAAAATTGAGTCACCTCCAAAAGAAACTGGAAATATTTACAAAAATTGTGGCAGAAAAACTGTCTACTTGTGACATAATTTGCATCAGACAAATATTTGGTTTGGTTTAGTTTACTTTGTTTTTTATGACATATCAACCTTTGTAGGTTATTTAATGCCAAATCCATTTATATACAAATAAAAAGTTCTATTTCAAACAATTCAGTTTAGCATAAGTACAGTTGGATTGTCAAAAACGTTTCTACGTCAAGCTATTCAGTTTAGTCAAACAGTTCTAATTCAAACAATTCAGTTTAGTATGAGCATAGTTTTTGTCCACAAACAGTTAAATGTCAAAACAGTTCTATTTCAAACAATTCAGTTTAGCATAAGTACAGTTTCAATGTCAAAAACAGTTCCATTTCAAACAATTCGGTTTAGCATAAGTACACAGTTTAAATATCAAAACTGTTCTATTTCAAGCAATTCAGTTTAGCATAAGTATGCACTTTTGTTCTATTTTACTCATAGATAGGACCGTGTCAGGTTCTACCACTCTAGGCCACAGTGGACCTGGGAGCGATGACAATAAAGGAGTACTCCACATTCCCCAAAGTTCCAGCCTTACTGGAATCTCACCATGAGATTGTTCACTGTCATATCCAGGACGCTTATTTGTGGGGGGTGGGGTCTTACTCTTATGCAGTCAGCATATCCTAAGCCCAACAGAGTGATATACAGTATGGTGGTGAATACACTGTGTGTATATATATATATATATATATATTATTCTTACACAGTAGTTCAACTGTACAATGAACTGAGCAGTTATCCAGAATTAGAAGAACTTTGCATTCTTCTGTTCAGATGACAGATGTGCGGTTTTCTTACAATTTTATCCTGAGTATAAGAGGTTCCTGATCATTGGTTGCCAAAATAATTGTGATCTACCAGTATTAATTTTGTAACACTCACATGTGCATAAAAAGAAGAAATAATTGACAGACAACTTAACAAAAGTGTAAGTATTTCATTCCAATCAAAATTAATATATTAAACAGAAATAAGATAAAAAGATTTTTACTATCTATAATACTACAGTCTTGCCTAGAACAATAATTGAACCAAAAGTGTAATGGTTAAGTTAGTACTGAAGTCTTTCTCTTGCTGAAGTCTTCCTCTCAAAGAAGTCCACACTAACAGTACGGTACCTCTATTTATACTATCTAGAGGTTTGCCATTTTTGCTTAATGACAATCAGTTTTCAAGCACTAGTGTCTCACTTTATTGCTATATGACAATTACTTTGTTTCCTTCCATTTCCCTGCTACTGGAGGGATTTTCCATGGTGTAGTGGCTAATGTTCAAGACTGTGACATTGTTGTGTATGAATTCAAACTCCAGTTGTGCTATTGCTTTCACTTTTAGACTAATGCCCTTGGGAAAAGTATGAACTCCCTTATTTCTTACCACCAACTATGAGTAAAATAGTAGTACTACTACTGTTCTTCTACAAGGATGGCTTTTGCATTAAATAACCCAAGAAGGTTGATATGCAATTAAACAAAGAAAACTGAACCAAATTTGCAGTAATGACAAACAGATTTATCATTACAAATGAATAAATAGAAAATAAATGAAGAGAGGTACTCAATAATCATTATTTAACAGTTATCTCGCTTAAATTATAATGATCTGAGTAATCATGAATGAAGATCTCAAAGGGTGATCTGTTTGGTGTAGTGGCTAATGTGCTGGACAGCAACAGTGAAGTAAATGAGTTCTAACTCCAGTTCCTCTATTACATTCACTTTCAGCCTAATATCCAGAAGAAAAATATGAATCCACTTATCTCCTAAAACCTTTCAAATGCTTGCGACTGGTCCTGTCTTTCTCACTTGCCACGTCAATACACTGGTTCACTAAGTCCTACAGTGAAGTAACAAATATAACAACCACAACAATGCTGAGATTACTCTTTTTATACCAGTTCTGGCTGGCCGAAATTTGCATATGTCACAAACCCCGTCCCACCAGAGACGAGACACATGACCTACAAATTGCACCACCAAGGATGCTCATGATTCCATTTTTTTCTAGACTTTCGGCACTCCACACGCAAGACACATTTGTGCTCGTTTTGAACTTTGAGGCAGACCATTTTGCTTGTCACTTCTTGCTACTTTCTTTCTTCCTTCCTTCCTTTTGGTGTTGCAATAAAAGGAATTCATTCCACACAGCATTGTTATTACATTTCATTTCTCTCATTCGTCCAGCTCACCACCTGTTTTTTATCCAGTCGGGGATGGTTGCTAGATTCATGTAAACGTCGGCTGTTCTGCCTGCACATACAGCATACCACTCATCTCTTTGAACAACGAACCCTGGTTAGCTCATTGGAGGCAGCAGTCAGCAAGTTCTACCTTTCAATTTCATTACATCCCTTCCCCCAGCTATAGGTTAAATAATATCACTACTGTCCTCCTTCAAAGATGGATTTTGGATTAAATTGCCCACGAAGATTGATATGCAATTAAACAAGAAAAAAAAACTGTTGCTGGATTAAAAAAGTCTTCAATTATTAAAAGAAACTCAATGAATCAAATAGCTTCCAACAAGATGTTAATTCACATCTCATATTTCAAAAACTCATCTCTTGAATGTATGCATCTACCCAACCCCCTCAGTCATGAGCAGGATGTGACACAAGGTCAATTGTTAAGCATAGTTTAACAGGTTTAAATTCCCTACATTGGTTGCCATACCAAGTTAAAGAGCCAGTCTACCCTAAAGGTATGCATCTAACTAGGCTACCTCTATATGTAACATATTGAACTCTGACCCAGCTGTTAATCAAGGAACAGGTGCATCCAGTCGAAGATATCAGGGTATAACCTTGACTGTGGATGGGTTGAATTCGGTGCAGATGCAATGCTCACAGGAAGCAGGTGGGCGCCAAACAATGATATAACCCGGTGTGACAGGAAGTTCAGTTAGTTTGGAGTTTGGAGTCAGTTAGTTGGAGATAAGATGCTGTAGAGAGAACCAGCACCCAGCAGAGGGCTATGGGCTCTCAGGACCCCTGATTGAGCAGTCCAGCAGAACGAGAAAGAAGTGCTGCTAAAGCAAAGGAACTTGGTGGGGTCAATATATTGCAGTTTGTTCAGTCTCCAACTCACCTCTCACACATAACCCTTTTGCAACCCTTTCGAATAAAGTGTGAGAGGTACATTTTTCTAAAGAAGTGTGTTCGTTCGTCATTGTTGTTGATTATGTATCCGCATGTATATGTGTATAGTTGTATATGTATCATGGTTGTGACTATGTAACATATAGCTTAGTTGGATGCATACCTTTCCTAAGAGTACTAAGTAAGTAAAGACGGCGACCAGAAGGCTCCCTTTTCAATAGCTACTACACCGAGGCATAGGCGCTACTCCTTTCCCTGAATTGCTCCACTTTACCCTTGATACCTACCTTAAATTGCTGAGTGTTAAGCAAGTGGTATCAAGTATCATTTTTTTAATGTCTTTGGTATGACGCGACCTGGGATTGAACCAAGATCTTGCAGACCATTGGCGAAGTGCTACGTAAAATGCAAACAACCTTGTCCAGGTTTTGAACTCAGGTTGGTTGGTTGTTGAAGTTTTATGGCATATCAACCGTTGTAGGTTATTTCACGCCAAATCCATTTTTATGTAAATAGTCCATTCTATTTCAAGCTATCCTGTTTAGTCAAACAGAGCTAATACATCATCATATCGCGCTGGTAGCACGGATATCCCTGACCCTCTCTCGCCACTCCTCCCTATCGTTCATCGCCCTAGGTAGGTCTTCAGGACAACAGCCTGTATCCTCACATAGCTGCTGAATGTACGTTCGAGCTGGTCGTCCTGCTTTTGCGCGGCCATGTGTGAGGATCCATAAGAGTACATCTCTTATGAGTTCATCTCTGCTTCTCCAGTAGTGTCCTGCATGTCTGGTTTGTCTAACTTGAATAGTTTTCGTGATAGGGGGCAGGTGGCCGTACAGTTGGTGTCTTGTGGGGTGCTGCTGCCAGGACTTGTTCAGGATTGCACGCAGCATTCTTGTGTAATTGCCATCCAGTTTCTTCTCCAGCCGTTTTGTTAGCGTCCATGTAGTGCATCCATATAGCAGTATCGATGTGACCGCTGCCTGGAAGAAGCTGCGTTTCATTTTATCGGTTAGGTCTGATTTCCATATAATCGATAGCCTATTGATAGCTGTCCATGCTTTTGTTAGCCTCGTTTCGATGTCTTTTTCGGTTGATTCGACGCTGCTTCCTAGGTACGTGAATTTGTCTACTTGTTTAAGTGGGGTTCCTTCTAGAGTGGAGATGTCCCCCGTTTGGTTATAGCACATATATTCCATTTTGTGTGCATTAACATAGAGGCCTATGCTTGCTGCTGCTCGTTCCAAACTATGCAGAAGAGTTTCGGCTTGGTCAGGTGTATTTGCCAGTATCGCTATGTCATCGGCGTAGTCGGCGTCGGTAATTGTTGTTGCGGGGTATCTTCTGCTTCTTTTCTTCGTCAGTTCGAAGCCATTCTCTTTGATTTTGTCAATCGATGTTCTAAGTACGTAGTCTAGACAAATGATAAAGAGGTACGGGGCCAGCGTGTCCCCTTGTAGTACTCCTGCTACAATGTCAAAGTATTCTGTGTCTCCATCCGGTGATCGTACTTTTACTTTAGTGTTTCTATAGAGAATCTTTATTGCCGCTACGGTTTCTTTAGGTATGCCGTACGCTAGTAGGATTTGTTCCATCTTTCCTCTGTGAATGGAGTCGAAAGCCTTGGTAAAGTCGACAAATATTAATGTCGCTTGTAGGTTCTTTGCCCGTACACCTCAAGGATTCTGCGGATGGTTAATATTTGTGAGGTCGTGGATCTATTTCTTCGGAAGCCATTTTGGTTTTTTCTAAGTATGATGTCGATTTTGGGTTCTATTCGGTTTCGTAGTAGGGCATTGTAGATTTTGGCAGCTATGGATGTAAGTGTTATGCCTCGGTAGTTTTTGGCTAATCCGAGGTCCCCCTTTTTAGGGAAGGGGAGTATGCATCCCTTCATCCATCTATCTATCGGATTTTGATTGTATACTGCGTTGCAGTGTCGGAGCAGTATGTCGTCGAATTGTCTGGTCAGAGCTAATACAGTTTAGTATAAGTACAGATTTTGTTTATACACAGTTAAATATCAAAACAGTTCTATATCAAACAATTCAGTTTAGTGTAAGTACAATTTCAATGTCAAAAACAGTTCCATTTCAAACAATTCAGTTTAGCATAAGCACACAGTTTAAATGTAAGTACAGTTTAATTGTCAAAAACATTTGTATTTTAAGCTATTCTGTTTAGTCAAAAAGTTCTAATTCAAACAGTCCAGTTTAGCATAAGTATGCAGTTTAGTTCTATTTAACCCATAGATATGGCCTCATCAGGTGCTACCATTCCGGGCCAGAGTGGACCTGGGAGCAATAGCAATGAAGGGGTGCTCCATATTTCCCAAAGCTCCAGCATCACTGGAGCCTCACCATCAGATTGTTTAGAGTCATATCCAGGACACTTATTGGGGGGGTGTCTTACCCCTCTGCAGAGGTGCATTCAGTGTATTCTACAGCCCCAGCTGACTGGGCAATACGCAGAGTTAATGTTAAGACAGTTTTATTTCAGATAATTCAGTTTAGCATAAGTAAACAGTTTAGATGTCAAACCAGTTCTATTTTAAACAATTCAGTTCAGCATAGATACGCAGTTTAAATGCAAAAAAAACAGTAAACTCAAGAAACCATAGTTTACTTCTATTTAACCCATAGATAGGCCCCATCAGGTGCTACCACTCTGGGTCAGAGTGGACCTGGGAGCGATGGCAATGAAGGGGTTGAACTCAGGCCGCTGTGTTCATTTTTTACAACAATAACCATTATGCGAGTACCTCTTTGGTGTAGCACAAATCTGTAATCATTCTGCAACTCCTCCTTTCCAATTCTTTAGATTATTTTTATCATAAACATTTTTTTAATGTTTTTTTACATGAAACCTATTAATTTATTACTTTTATTTTATCTTATTTTATTTTCCTTATTGGACAATCACAACACTTAAGTTGATACAGTGTTTGAATGAAGACTACTACAATTGCCTCCCTTTATACCTCGAGTGTCAAGGTGTTCAAGAAAGCCAACCATGTTTTAATTGCAGAGAAGACGGCAATATTCAAGGGTGATTCATAATCGGTGAAAGATGACAAAAGTTACACCTATTATATAAAAACCGAGACTCCCAAAAAACAGACAGCTAATTAATCTGTTTATTAACTTATTATCAAAGTTAATTAAAACTCTTTTAGAAATAAAAACTTTTTCATGAAAATCAACCATAAAGTCAATTATGAAAACAAAACAAGTGAACTTGTTTTCATTACAAAATCATAAAAATTAAGAATCAATTTAATTAACTGCAAATTGAATAAATTTGATATTTTGATTGTATCGCGTAAATCTTTAGATGAAATTCTGTATTTACTCATGGTTTTCTGGACAAGATAACTTAGTTTGGATTTTATGGCACGTCAACTCTTGTTGGGTTATTTTATACCAAAGATGTTTTATTCTAGTTATACTTTATGGAGGATGATTGTGTCATATACTACCTAAAGGCAAGGTAATGGACTCATCTGTTTCTTATGTATAACCAATCAGACAAGAGAGAGGAATGAGACTTGTGAATGCCACCTGTCAAGTACTCATTGTCCATTCTTTGTACCTTGTGTAGTAAAACCTATTTTCTTATCAAACTACTTGATAAATTTTTCTTCTTTCTTTGTTAATTCGAATATACAAGTTACAACAGGTTGTTACTTGTGCTGTTATTTGTATGTTGTTTTCTATATTTCCAACTTTTCATTTGTATATTATTTCAGGCAATATTTTCTGTTGGTAATTAAACATTTGGTATAATTGTATGGCTTCAGCTGTTTCTATCTGGTAAAGTCAGCATTTCTACTGAGGATTTTTTTTACATCCATGAGTATGTGTATCTAAAATTGGTGATAATACAGGTGAAAATACTGAGGTGGGTGTGGAGGTTCAAGTACCCATCTCGTCCAATCACAGCAAACTATTTCATGACATACCTGCATTTGTAGATTGTGAAAAAAAAAGAAAAAAAGGAATTAGAAAGAAAGGTTAAAGTTGGCAGAATAACAACAGATTTTTATTCCACTTCATCAACAAAGCATCTAGTAAAGTAAGTTGGCAACCATAGTCGAGGGCGACCAGAAAGCTCCCTTTTCAATAGCGACTACACCAAGGTGTAGGGAAGGGCGCTACTCCTTTCCTTGGATTGCTCCACTTTACCCTTGATACATACCTTATATTGCTGTGTGTTAAGCAAGGAGGTATCAAGTACCATTTTCAAAGTCTTTGGTATAACATGACCTGGGATTGAACCCAGGTCTTCCGGACCATTGGCGAACACTCTACCCACTAACCAATGAGCCGCAGTCTATTACCCTAATGCATGTTCATCTTGAAATATTATTTTAATAGTAGCTTTTTTATTTGGCTTGGTTTTATGGCATATCAACCATTGTTGGTTATTTAATGCCAAATCCTGTTTTTATATATATATATTGAATATATGGTTTGTAAACATATTTTGTAGATACACACAGTTAAATGATCAAACAGTTCTATTACTAACAATTCAGTTTAGCATAAATCAAAGTTAAATGGTTCCAAGTATTGCTATGCATCACTAAAAATTCAATCAAACACCAGTCATTTGTTTACACACAGTTAAATGATCAAACAGTTCTATTTCAAACAATTCAATTTAGCATAATCATTTGCATAAGTTCTATTTGACCCATAGACAGGACCCTATTTGATGCTGCCACTCCAGGTCAGAGTAGACCCAAGAGTGATGGCAAAGAAGGGATACTCAACATCATTCAAAGCTCCAGCATAACTAGAGCCTTACCATCAGTATGTTTAATGTCATATCCAGGACACTAGTTGGTGGGGGTACCCCTCTGCAGAGTATTTGACAGCCCTAGCTGACTGAGCTGTGTAGCTTTTTGAGAAACTATCTTTGGAATTTTTACCAGAGAAACTTTTTTCTGCTGGAAGTGTTGTTTCAAGTAACTATGATTAACTATATAGATATCAAGGAAGCATATACCCTGGGTGTGGTTAGGTGAGCACTATACACCCATGAAAGATTTGTCATATACAGGGTATTTAGGAGGTGCCCGTGGTGTAATGGTTATCGTTGTAGGAAATGGACATGGCGACACGAGTTCAAATCCTGGACGAGACTGATTGCATTTCATATAGCACTAATACCCTTGGGAAAGGTATGAATCCAATTATTCTCCCTCCAGCTATGGGTAAATAGTAGGGCAGACTAGGTTCTTCAGCCTTGGTGAGGCAACTAGTCTAGAAGGCAACTAGTCTAGAAGGAAAACTCTGAATTCAAACCTGTTAAACTTTGCTTAAAAATTGACTCTGTGTCATATCCTGCCAGGGTGGAGGGGTTGGTAAATATGTGTACAGGGTATTTAAAAAAAAAAAAAATTGATATTTGAGATATCCAGAGTGTTTCAGCAAAATCAACAGCATTTCATAATCACATAACTTGACCAATTCTTATTCAAATGATCTCAAATTTTAACAGTATCCATACAATCTACTCAAAATTCTGTTTAATGTTTAAACGCCTCGTCTTTTCTCATGAATGGCATTTCCCTAAACATGAAATGAAAAAAAAACATTAAACACAGAATTTTAAGAATTTTTTCATAAATTTATAGAAATACAATTTCTAAGTCAATCTTTA
The DNA here is from genome assembly GCA_963585895.1 of Sepioteuthis lessoniana. NCBI lineage: Eukaryota > Metazoa > Mollusca > Cephalopoda > Myopsida > Loliginidae > Sepioteuthis > Sepioteuthis lessoniana. The sequence goes on along the minus strand of CAUZXS010003953.1, from coordinate 85,543 downwards.
TCAAATTTTATGTAAAAGTAAGTAAAGTTGGCAACATTAGTCAAGGGCGACTCGAAGTTCCCTTTTCAATAGCTACTACACTGCGGTGTAGGGGAGGGCACTACTCCTTTCCCTGGATTGCTCCACCTTACCCTTGATACGTACCTTATAATGCTAATTGCTAAGCAAGGCGGCATTAAGTACCATTTTTTGAGTCTTTGGTATGACTCGACCTAAGATTGAAACCCGGTCTCCTGGACCACTGGCAAACACTCTACTCATTAAGCCAAGGATGCATTTTGTGAGAAGAATTTGTACAAATAAAATTGTTAAGTTAATCTTTATTGAATTTTATGAGATTTCTATGAAATATAATTAAGATGCTACAAATTGTTACTTTTCTAAATTCAAGAGAAATTTTAAAATAATACTTATATAAGAATAGTAGGTTTGGCATGGTAGCATAATGCTCTATAACAATAAGTGGCATATTCTACAAATAGATGACATTACAAAAATGACAGATGAGTGGCAAGACTTACCTTCAAGAATATATTAGCCAAATTACGAAATCTCTGATTTGGACTTTCTGCTAATTCCAGAATTTGCTTAGCAAAATCTAAAGTTAGAATCGCTGTAAATAGAAAAAAAACAATTTGAATATAAAAATATGATAACTGCAGAACACTGGTATTTTTGGTTTGGTTTGTTGGGTTTTATGACAAATCAACCTTTCTAGGTTATTTAACGCCAAATCCATTTTCATGTAAATAATCTGTTCTATTTAAAATAATTCAGTGTAGCATGAGTACACAGTTTGTCAAAAACATTTCTATTTCAAAATATTCAAGCAGTTATATGTAACAATTCAGTTAGGTGTAAATACAGTTTTAATGTCGAAAAACAGTTCTATTTGAAATAATTCAGTTAAGCATAAGCACGCAGTTTAAATGTAAGCACGATTTAATTGTCAAAATCATTTCTATTTCAAGCTATTCAGTTTACTCAAACAATTCATTTTAGCGTAAGTATGCTGTTAGTTCTATTTAACCCATAGATAGGGCCCTATCAGGTGCTACCACTCCAGGCCAGAGTAGACCTGGGAGCGATGGCAATGAAGGGGTACTCTGCATTCCCCAAAGTTCCAGCATTGCTGGAACCTCACCATCAGATTGTTTAGTGTTATATCCAAGATACTTGTTGAGGTGGGTGTCTTACCCCTGTGCAGAGAAGCAGTCAATGTATTCTACAGCCCCTACCCTACAACTAGTATTTTTATGAAATAAACAGAAAATACTTTTTAACTAGAAGAAATCTCTTAAAAAAATTCTTCAGACAATTAAACTCCTTGCTTTCCTTGTTCCCTTATTTTGACCAGTACACTCTCCAGCCTTCTTAAGATATGTAATACACAACCTTTATAAAGAAAAACATTGTTATTCTGGTCTCTTTCTTTAGAATGTAAACTAAAAATGGTACCAAAGAGAATTTTGTTTTCTTTTGACATCAAATTTTTCTCAGATCTTTTCAGAGAATTTCATTTTGGACCCTTGTATCTGTTGAGTAGTGAAAAGATCTAAGAACAGTTCCATGTTAAAGAAAACAAAATTCTGTTTGATACCATTTTTTGCTTTACATTCTAAAAAGATCAGAATAACAAGAATCTTTCTTTATGGAAGTTGTATATTACACATATACAGAAGGCTGAAGAGTATTATATCAAAACACATCTCATGAATAACAAAAAAAAACAAGGAGTAGTTTAATTGCCCAAGGAATTCTTTGAATATTTAATAACTCTTCTCAAAACTAAAAACATAAGAATTCAATATATGCCCTCTACAACAGGCAATTTCTTTGATTAACACTTTAATTAAAACACATACATAAAATACTAATTATTGCTCAAACTATTGTCTTATTTTCAAATGATAGAAGTCAGAGGAAATTATTGTAATTAAAATACACTGATAGAAAATAAAATCATGACATCTTGAAGGACACAGCTGTTTTGACCTGCTCCAAGATGGATATTTTGAAAAATTTTAGCATGAAATAATGTATTTGCCATCTATACAGCTGTATGAAGCAAATGTTAGGATTTTTGTAATTGCTTTTAGTTTTCAGGATTCCAGTCATCACATGTGGTTTGAAATAAAAATTGAAATTTGGTGACTGGAGATCTCCAGATAGCATCTCCCTATTCTATCAAAAGGGGATAATGTCAAGATTACACCAAGATGTTTGTGGGAATTAGACAGATTTTAGATAATGCACCATAAAATATGACCTAGAGTCATGTTCTGTATCAAATGAGTATATGGAAACCACCATCACCACACCCCTAAAAACTGAATCAATTTGTGGGGGTTAAAAAAATAACATTTCAACTGGTCAATTCTCCAGCCATTGAACTCAGAAAGACAATGTTAAAAGTTTCAGATTTTAAATTATATTTTTAATACTTTCTTTTTTTATTTGTTTATAACTTTAATATTTAAGTGCCTACTGTAGTACAAGGGTCAACAAACTTATCAAATAGACCAATTCCCAAGTACAGCAGTGTCAGTGAGTTTGATCCTGTGTTTAATTTGTTTCTATTTGTAGGCTTACTGAATATCTATAACCATTATCACATTTTTTGTTTCTAATACATTTAACAAAATTCAAAAAATAAACATTATCACAGAGAGTAGAACTATTAGATAAAAAAAACATCTGAAGATGATTGGAGAATTGATCATCCAAAATACTCTGAATCCAATAAACAAAATATATGAAGATACTAGTCTCTTATCAACCTGGACCAAAAAAAAAAAAAAAAAAAAAAAAAAAAAAAAAAAAAAAAAGAAACACATTATCTGATTAAAATTGGATGTGATTTATCCATTGGAAACTTACCTTTCTTTGATTCAGGATAAACGAGGAACATGAGAGTCGTGAGAGCTGATACTTTTGTTTCAATATTAGAACTTTGAAAAAAAGAAAGAAAAAAAAAAACGGAAAATAATTATACATTTTGTCAGTAGCATTTACTTTACATTAAAAATTGCTTTTCTATAGGGAAATTAATTGCAATACATTTCTTTAGTCAAAACTGTTAGAAGATGTGGCTTAATAAACAGTAATATGGTGAGTAAACTTGTGAACTCCCAAATGATTAGTATCAAATCCCGAGTCAATAAAGATTACTCAAACTAGTTCAGCATTAAATCCAGAAAGATGTTCCCTACTTACAGGAAATGTCAAATTAAATGGCCCACATCAGTCAGGGTTTTTTTTTAATAGTAATTTGAAGATTCATTTTATCCGGAATGCAATGTCAATGGCTATTTATTTCAGACAGGAACTTATTTATGGCTTGCTTATACCAAGACAACAATCGAACAAAAACATTTTCAGTATCCTTCAATAGTATGTATTTACCAACCCCTCCATATGAGCAGGATGTGACACAAGGTCAATTTTTTAGGTAGTGTTCAACAGTTTTCTTTCTCCCAAACTGGTTGCCATATCAAAGTTAAGAACCTCGTCTGTCCTACTATTTACTCATTGCTAGAGGGAGAATAGTTGGATTCATACCTTTCCCAGCAGTATTATCTTTCATTAGTAAAATTATTAATAATTTATTGAAAATAAAATTAAAAGATCTCCAATTCATAGTAGATTTGTAACTTAAGGTACTAAATTAAATGGATGATTAAAAAAAAAATGGTTATTACTGAAATCTTGACCAGAACATTAGTATATATATATATATATGAGGAGATGATAACCTTTGTTAAAAAAAGGTAATTGAACTTTATAACAATGTGCCAAATGGATCAACCAATACCAAGCCCTTTGGGCCAGACACCTGATATTCGAAACAGGTGGTTGTATAAAGATATGATCACCTGGCCTCAGGGGGCTGTCCCCACCAGGTCTTTGCTTGCTTGCAGAACTAAGTTCATTGGTTGGTGCCGGAGGCACCCTATTAGGAGAATGCCAACAGGGTCAAGTTATTTTTGTAACTGCCACACGAGTTTTGATTTGTGTGTGGCCCCCTCACAATAAAGCAGCCTTGTGCTACACTCTGGTGTGATGGGAACCTGAATAAATACCTCTATGTTTCATGGTTTTTGGTCAGTCTCTTCTTGGTTGGGACAAGAACTTTTCAGCACCCTCTCATATAATGTGTCAGACAGGTATAATTCTTCCATATCTTTTAAGATTAATATCCAATAAGACATGTTATAATGTCTAGTCTACATATTATGGATGCTGCTACAAGCTACATTTAGGAGTCTCTATGGAATAACTCTAACATGCTGCATAATGACATTATAGTATGCAAGTTCTCACTCCAATTGTACTAATACTAAATCAAGTTGGCAACCTTAGTTGAGAGTGACCTGAAAGCTGCCTTTTCCATAGCTACAACACCAAGGTGGAAGGGAGGGTGCTACTCCTTTCCCTGGATTGCTCCAATTTACTCTTGATCCTTACCTTATAATGCTGAGTGGTTGGTTGGTTAAGTTTTATGGTATATCAACCTTTGTAGGTTATTTAATGCCAAATCCATTTTTATGCAAATAGTTCTATTTCAAGCAATTCAGTTTAGTATGAGTACACAGTTTAATTGTCAAAAACATTTCTATTTCAAGCTATTCAGTTTAGTCAAACAGTTCTAATTTAGTTTAGTATAAGTAAAGGTTTTGTTTACACACAGTTAAATGTCAAAACAGTTCGATATTAAACAAATCAATTTAGTGCAAGTACACTTTCAATGTAAAGACTGTTCCATTTCAAATGATTCTGTTTAGCATGTAAATACAGTTTAATTGTCAAAAACATTTCTATTTCAAACTATTCAGTTTAGTCAAACAGTTCTAATTCAAACAATGCAGTTTAGTTCTATTTAACCCATAGATAAGGCCCTATCAAGTGCTACCATTCCGGGGCCAGAGTGGACCTGGCAGCAATGGCACTGAAGGGGTGCTCTGCATTCCCCAAAGCTCTAGCATCACTGGAACCTCACCATCAGATTGTTTAGTGTAATATCCAGGACTCTTATTGGAGGGGTCTTACCCCTCTGCAGAGGTGCAGTTGGTGTATTCTGCAGGCCCAGCTGACTGGGCAATAATGTTGAGTGCTAAGCAAGGTAGCATCAAGTACCATTTTTTGAGTCTTTGGTATGACTTGACCTGGGATTGAACCCAGCTCTCCCGGGCCATTGGCAAATACTCTAACCATTATGCCAATGTCTGAACCCCCTTATCCCTCCAGCTATGGGTGAGATAGTGCCACTCATCATTATCATGGGTTTCTCTGACTCCCTCTGATTAGTACCAATACAGTTCTTTTAAAAGGGTGGATTTGGCCCATGAAGATTGATTAAAACTAAGAAACCAAACCAACTACATTTTGTAACATATCATAAAAGCAGGAGAAATTCAGTCATTCTACATCTGCTGTGTTGAGGGATTAATTTTAAGAGCATGTCAACCCATCTAAGTTTATTTCATGCCAAGAGGATAGGAAATTGGGTTCATTGCACATTCTAAGTTATATTTTTTGTGAAGTAGTTTCTTCAAAGGTTTTTTAATTTGCACACAGTCCTATTGAATACAAATAATTTTTAACCGTAGATGAGATCCTAACAGGTACAACTACACTGGATCAGAGTGGGTCAGGGAGTAATGGCAATAAAGGGTTATTCCACAACTGGTGACTCAGCATCAAATGCAGTTTAGTCATACCCAAGACACTCCTTGGGAGCAGATTCTCACTCTACCACAGGGGATACTGTCAGCACATGGTAAGCCCTGCAAAGAGAGTGGTCTGCTGTATTGAGTTAGGAGTGGGCACATGTTAAACATAAAAAGTAAATATACTTTTGAATTTTTTTTCATATAAAAACCCAAGTGAAAAATTTTGTAAAATTCATCTCCTCTGTTATCAAATGATCACCAAATTTTCTTTTAACTGTCATTAAATCAATGGTGAATTCTTGTTTCAATTGATTATTGACAGTTTGGTTGGGTTTTATGGCATATCAACCATTGTAGGTTACTTAATGCCAAATCCTGTTTTTACATATATATTAAATATATATGATTTGGTTTGGTTGGGTTTTATGGCTTATCAACCATTATAGGTTACTTAATGCCAAATCTTGCTTTTACATATATATTAAATATATGATTTGTAAAGATTTTGTTCATAACATTTTTAATTGAGCCTTAACCTTTCTTTTACAACACACGGTGAAATGGTTTCAAGTATTGCAATTTAATATGAATAATTCTATTTACAATCAATTATATGTTTGCACACAGTTAAATGGTTCCAAGTATTGCTATGTATCATTAATAGTTCAATTAAACATTAGTCATTTGTTTACACACAGTTAAATGTAAAAACACTTCTATTTCTAACCATTCAAAGTAGCATAAGTCATTTGTTGACACTCGGCTTAAATGTCAAACAGTTCTATTTGACCCATAGATAGAACCCTTTGAGGTGCTACCACTTTGAGCCAGAGTGTATCTGGGAGCAATGGCAACAAAGGGATACTCCACATTCCCCAAAGCTCCAGCATTACTGGAGCCTCACCATTAGATTGTTTAATGTCATATACAGGACACTCATTGGGGGGGGTGTCTTACCCCTCTGCAGAGATGCAGTGGGTGTATACTACAGCCCCTGCTGACTAGGCTATTGATAATTGAAGCATCAAGTAGGTACCTACATATTTTTGAGACACCTATAATGAAAATTCTTTTTTTTCTTTATATACCTTGATAAGCATTTCTGGATAAGTGCAATACCATCATTTTTCACTATATATTCTTTGTTCTGTTTATCTGCAAATAAAAAAAGAAAAATAATCATATATATATATACACACACCTTTAAGAAAAACAAAAAAACGGTCACATTAGGATTATAAATTTATTTCCATCCTGTTATGGGTATTGATATGAATCAATTGATTCATATCAATACCCATAACAGGATGGAAATAAATTCTTAAAGGAATTATTGCTCTGTAATGTCAGTTACATTGAGCTCTTTACCAGGAAAATTTAAATGTTCATAGTTGAATGATTTTATTTTCCTAACGGAATTATTCCCGACTCCTGTTTAACTGGACTGAATAATATATATATATATATATATATATATATATATATATATATATATATATATATATACACTTACTCTAATAATAAAAGAAAAATTTAATATATTGGGTTGAGGCCTTTTGCATTGAACATTGTCAAAAATAACCCATTTTATTTCTTTGCCTGAAAGATTTGTTGCTACTGTAGCAGTCACAGATCTATTTCCTTTTGTGAATCAATGCCCCCGCCAAGCGATTCGGCTATACACTGACCAATCAGGGACAGAGTGCATTGATTCCTTCTTCCACTCTAGAACTATTTTTCAAGACCTTTTTGGTAGTCAGCCGACAACGCAGAGAGCCCTTAGTTAGCAGCCAAGACAGACTTCGCTCGCGTCCACTGCTACGGATTCCACTTGGGACCCCTTCGCTGAAGAACACGCTGCTACCAGCTTCACATACAGAAGAACCAGCCTTGCAGTCAGTCCCACAAGCTATTTGCTACAGTAGCATACACTTACTACAAACTCAAGGACCAACATACTAACCAGCAACACCAAAAAGGACACCTTCTCACTCTTACTCCTTTACTTCTGCTAAAATAATAAACCTTTCGTTGTTGTGTTTCAAAAGAAGTTTCGTTATTTATTTGTGTTGTCAATTAATTTATAGTGTTATGGAAACTAACCATTTTCAACACTAAACTACTAACGTGATCTTTATTCTTCCAAGAGTACGAGAAATCCAAATGTCTAGCTTGTTCAATTTTCCTCTTTTTTAAGTGGTGGTAGATTGTGGATTGGAACATACTGAGGTCAAGTACTAATTCTTGAATACTTTTGAACTGATTGCATTCCACTAATTCGTTTAAAGAATCCCAATTGAGCTCTGATGAGTATCCTGGTCTGAGTTCATCTCTCAATGACATATCACCAGAACAAAACTTTTAAAACCATTTTCAGACTTAATCAATAATGACATCTTAGCCATAAACACTACCAGTTCTTTTAGCTGTTTCTGTAATATTTTTTATTTTATTGTTTGTAACTCTCACAATATTACATATCAAATATTCACTTTCAGTTTCTTCATTTCAGGAACGTGAGATCATAGATTGAAATTGATGCACATTCTTTTACCATTGAAATAAGAATGATCAATGATGGAACTCTTTAATCAGATAATTTCCAAGGTGCTTAAAACATTAGAAGTTTGAAATGCAGTTACAACTTGTTTTTAAAAAAACAGAAATTATTTATGACTCAACCCAATATTTTTAGTAAAGATACAACAAACATTATAGCAAAGAAGTCTAAAAAAAAACAAAAAACAAATATTTTCTTTTTAACTTGAGGTTATTTCATATATTTTTGAGATTATCTACTTCATTTTCATTGTTTTAACACATTTCAGTGAAGGTATTCTTTGGCCTTTCTCAGATACATCTCTAGCATGAAGAAATACCTATAAACTTAATTATGTTTCTTTGGTTGCATATCAACCCTTGTGGGTTATTTAATGCAAAATCCTGTTTGTATATATATTATATATAAATGATTTGTAAGCCAATAATTTGTAGGTAATATTATTTTCAAATGAGCCAGAGCTCATTTGCTTGCAAACAGTTAAATGGTTTCAAATAATGCTATTTGATATACATAATTATTCCTAGTAAATATTGAACAGTTTGATTAGACTCATAAATGGGACCCTAACATGTACTACCACTCTGGATCAGAGAGAACCAAGGAGTTAAGGGAATGAAGGGGTACTCCACATTCCCCAAACTTAAAGACTGGAGCCTCACTATCAGATGCAGTTTAATGTTATACCCAGAACAAACCTAATTAATTAAATATGAATAATTATTTTAATAAGACCATTTTTTTTTTCTTTGAAGATTCTGAAACTTAAATTCAGTATAATTAATTACATCTTGCAAGAATATAGCTTTCTAATGATTATCGTTTACTATTAGAGATCCTAACACTTTTCCCTTGAGGAACAAAATTTTTTAAATGTTAAAATAATCCCCAAGATCCACCAAGTATGTATACCAAATTAGCTTGATATCAAACCATTTGGCTAACTTTAAAAGCAAAGACAAACTCTTTCTCTCTCTCTCTCTATATATATATATATGTGTGTGTGTGAGTGTATGTATGTATATATGAAAATTTCCAAATATATTTACTTCCATTTTCCCCATATATATATATATATATATATATATATATATACACACACACATATTTATTACGTGTTATATATATATATATATATATATATATATATATATTATAAAAAACATATGTAATATGTATTATAAATATACATATATATATATATTTTATATAAAAATAAAAAGTTCACTTTTTTGGTGTCATTATAAATTTATTTCTGATCGTGATGACCATTATCAGAAGTTAAAAAATTATTTGGGTGTGCTTCTAGCAAGAATAGAATTTGAAAAAAATTTGTAATTTTAAAAAATATCCAGTTGGCATCCAAAGACGGTGGAAATGGATTATTTGCACATGGAATATATGAGGTACTTCATATGAATCTATGAGAGTGCTCAATTTATGGCTATTGTTATATATTTCCTTTCAGGTTTATATAATAAAACTGACATACTGAATGTATACAATCTAACTGGAAGAAAACTCAAATCTGGTTAAATTGTCATTATAAATTCATTTCAGTAAAGAATATAATCTTTAAGGTTTTATATATATATATATATATATATATATATATATATATATACACACACACACACTGTAATCCATATTTTCTGTTTTTCACCCTCAAATTAAGCATGTAAGTCATCTGAAGAGACAAAGATTATATTCTTTGCCAAAATAAATTTATAATGACAATTTAACCAAGTTTGAATTTTCTTTCAGTTTCATTGTGTGTGTGTGTGTATATATACATGTATACACACACACATACACAATAGATTTAACAGTTTAAAACTCTTAAAATAGAACTTTTACAAACAAATCACCAAAGAGAAAGGTAAAAATAAGAAATTCCTTACCTAAGCAAACATTACACAATCCTCCAATTGCAAACTCAACTAACTTCTCATCTTCCTCTTCCAAGGCATCTTAAAAAAAAAAAAAAACATACACAATGTAACATTTTTGTAATAAATTTTGTACAAGTTTTGAATTAGTTTTTAATACTAATGACTTTAATCTTTATCTGAAAAATTCTTGGAATCCTTTATATATGTCAACGAAATGAAAATTTAAAAAAAAAAAAAAAGGATTGATAAATATGAAAAAGATGAAAGAATCAGCTCAATTAAATAAATCATGGTTTCTATTTAAAAAAAATTAGTTCTTCCAAAAGTTTTTACTGTACTTACCTAGAAACATATCGAGTACATTTAGTTGTCGAAAATAATCATAGTTTAAGGGGTCATAACCAAAGTTAGCTAGGTTGGCCAAAATTTGTTGTTTGGCATCTGAAAATAATGAAATTAATGATAATAGAGATGTGTCAAAATGAATAAATAAACAGTGAAGCTAATTATTTTATTGGGATAGTTGAATAAAATACAATTATGTTCTACAAAACAAAGAGATTAAAAAGGACAAAATGCAAATATAAAAGAAAATGATATGTTCAAAACAAATATATATATATATATATACACGTTAAAAGTTTATATATATATGTACACAAACACACATATTAAAATTTGTATATATATATATATACATATATATATATGAATTATAAAAGTAGTTTCATACATGAAATATATAGACATAAAACTAGTTTGTCCAATTATGTATGGGAAGTCAAAAACAAATTTGGTATAGATCCTATGTTGAAATGGGAAATCATGAAAAGATGTAGTAAATGTAAGGGGGGGTAGATATTGTAAACCATGTATGGAGGAAAAATTAACCATAGCTACATATAATAGATCAAAGGAATTGCTTAACCAAAGGTCTGAAGTATTTAACATTTGCAGACATAGGAAAAATTGGTTAATTAGTGAATAAAAGGATTGATAAAAATTGTTTAGAATAGAAAAAGGGAAATTTTTCTTTTTTCTTTTTTGGCAGTTTCTCGAATAAAGAGGTCTTTTTTTTTTCACATGCTAGTTTTTGTATAGGTGAGGGTTTTTTTTAACCAATAGAATGTATTTTATCCTCATCCACTTCACCAGTGCAATCCTGAAGAACCATTTGGTGAAACCTAGGTAGACTAACTCTGGGCCATGAAGGAATTATTTTCATAATATTATCTCTATCTAATGTATTGAGTACTTTATTACATTTTATCTAAGGTAATTCTGTTGGTGTTTTTCCTTTTGACTAGACATATGTGCCACTTGATTATTTTCAAGTCGCACATGTGTTTTTCGTCTTTTCTTTTTTTTTCGCGAATATCAGTTTGTAGATTTTACAAATTGTACAATCTGTTTTTTTTTCACACCACAGAATTATAGATTAGATATGAATATTAAAATATATATATATGAATGATACAAGTTAAAATTGTAATATATTAAAACAAAACAATAAAAGACTTTGCTTCAGTTACTTACAACCAACTTCTCAATATTGACATGTGTACCAATAATCATGATAAGAATTTATATATTTGCAATAATTGAATGTTTTTTAATTCAATCAATTTCTCTGGTAATGATTTTAAAAAGTCAGCTTTGATAAATCAAATCTCTTAATTTTTAAAAATCATTCAATATTTTCCTCTATTTTTTGCTCACATTCTTCTGGTGATAAAATTTTTTGAATGTACCTTTAATTCAAATACAATCAAAAGTACTGATTAATATTGGTGCCAAATTAGATCCTATTTAAAGAATTTGTATTATAATCAATAGTGACTAAATAGAATAAAGTCAAAATACTCCATAATTAACATCTAATAGACATTTCCCATGAGAAATAATATTGATCAGAGTGAATGCAATGAACATACAAAGTGGATTAGAAATTGGTTAATTTTTTTCAAGAGTGCACCATTTTATAGAATTATCTTCCATACAAAAAAAAAAATTATTATCATAGAAATAAATGACAACCTGTTTTTCATAAGTTTCTAATTTTCTACCAGATTAATTTTTAAACTTTATAGTTGCTTTAATATGGAAAGAAAATTTATTATATTTGATTTTAACAAGCAATTTTAAATAAAAAAGAAAACAAACTATAAAAACAAGATTTTATATAAAGAAAAAATTGATAGAGGGTGTGACAGGGGAATTGTCATCTAAATTATACAAAAATGAAAATAATGCTGACATCTCCCTTTATCAGATATATCTACCAAAGTTACAGGAAAATATTTTGAAATACAATAGATTAAATTAAAAAAAAATATAAAAAAATAAAAAAAATAAAAAAAATTCACTATTAGCTTCAACTGCAGCCTCCAGATGATAACTTTGGAATCTCTTGTAAGTCTTTTCGACATTCTCCTAGTTTGAGTTAATAAATGCTGCTATTATCCTTCCTTCCATTCAGTTCATATTCATAGACAATTTTGTTGGTTTCTCATTCAACTGCACCGTACACATAATAATCATGGGGATTGTAATTTGGGGAATTAGGCGGCCAGACATTAGGGGTAACATATTTGAAGAAATTTTCTCATAGCCAAGATTGGGTTCTACTGCCTGTGTGACATGGTGCAGAGTCCTGTTGCTTGATGTAGGGTCTTCCAGCAGCCACCCTCTCTATCCAGGGTAGGACTACCTTCTCTAGACGCTTAATCTAGGTCTCCATGTTGAGTCTGAGGCCATGTGGGAAGATGAATGGAGGCATATTACTACTGACAGCCCCAAACAACAGGGTTGAGGCTGACTGCATTAATTTGCTGTTGGCTTTGCCCCAGCCAGCTTTTTAGCCTGGCCGTCTGGCATTTGTGTCAGATGGCGCATCGTCCATCTAAGGCAGACTTGAGGCTGAAAGGTCCCTGGCTTTGGGTGGGCCACCTTTGGGTGGCTGAGCTGTATTACTGACACCTTTGTATAGTACAGGACCCTGTTGTCCAGTTTAAGCTATAATTTGGCATTTGTGCCTGAACTCATGTTTGGGTCCATGTCTAGTTAGGCTCATTGGCTCACATTGCACCAAGTGAGCTGATGACCAGCATAGGTCATAACCTCAGCTCAGCCTTCCCTTCTCCTAACCCCCACTATAATCTGACATTCAGGTCATTTGACCTGGTATCAAGTCCTGTCTGGTGGGAGGCAGAGACAAATATACCATATGGGGATTGGTCATTTGGTTTTTATAAATATGAATATAAATCTATCTTCAGACTGACACTCAAACATTTAAAATCTTCTTATTGGAGCTTCTTGCAATAATTTCAAGCAGTACAGCATGCCATTTCCAATTTTCTGGAGAAGTGAAGTGTCATCATGGTGCTTCTTTCCTTACAGACAGTACCCAGCTGACTCTAGTTTGCTGTACAGTAAACAAAACCTGAAAAAAATAATGCGTATCCACAAAATTCATAATTCAAAATGATAATAAATTACCCATTGCACGCTGTACGTTAAAACAGTAAAAATGAAAATGTTGCTTGTGTTTTTCTTTATATAGTAATAATGTAACTAACATTGACTGAATATAAAAAAATTGTGGGAGATAGAAAATCAAATAATAAACATTGTAATGCAAAACAAATATTTTTTTATCAGAACAACTGATTTTATCATTCGCAAAGTTGATTTTTTAAAATGGATACTCATTGTTTTCAGAAGCACAACAAATGATAATTGACATCTATTGGCTTTGTCTACCATCACTTTTACAAAAGCTACATTCACTCATGCAGCAAAGAAGACATGAACTGATTCCATTTTGGAGATCTTTGTAATTCTTGATTCTTTGTATTCTTTGTTTTTAATGGCATATCAACCTTTGTAGGTTATTTAATGCCAAAGCTATTCTCCTAGAAGAACAGTAGTGATACTAATTAACCCATAGCTGGAAGGATAAGGGAGTTTATATCTTTTCCAAGGGTATTTGCCCGAAAGTGAACGTAATAGCGCAACTGGAGTAAGAACTCGCATACTACGATTCCGCAGTCCATTGCTTTAACCATTACACCATGAGGACACTCACATGTAATTCTTGAATAAAGTAATAATGTAGGGACTAACAAAATAGTACCCCCTTTTTTTTTACTGTTTAAACTAACCAAAAAATAATTACAGTGATTATTTAAGGTTAAATTTTAGTTTTATTTGAAAGATAGCAACATCATAATTATCAGTATTAAAAGCAAAATATTAGTACATATCTAATTTTTGATATATTTTAAAGATTTGGATTCACCAAAAGTTAATAAATTTTTGCTAATGATCCAGGAAACTGAGGTTCGATTCTGGATCGACTCATACCAAAGACTCAAAAAATGGTACTTGATGCCTCCTAGCTTAACATTTAGCATTATAAGGTATGAATCAATGGTAAGTGGAGCAATCCAGGGAAAGTAGTAGTGTCCTCCCTTACATCTTGGTGTAGTAATTATTGAAAAGATCCATTGGCATAATAGAGTGTTTGCCCATTGCCCAGGAGAGACCAGGTCAAGTCATACCAAAAAATCAACAACAAAAAAAAAAAAAAAGCACTTGGTGCCTCCTCTTGTTTTACACTCAGCATTATAAGGTACAGATCAATTGTAAGTGGAGTAATCAAGAGAAAGGAGTAATGCTCTCTCGTACACCTCGGTGTACTAGCTATTGAAAATAAAGCTTTTGCCCTCGACTACAGTGCCAATGGTCCGGGAGACCGGGGTTCAGTCCAAGGTCGGGTCATACCAAAGACTTTAAAAATGGTACTTGATACCTTTTTGCTTAACACTCAGCATTATAAGGTATGTATCAAGGGTAACGTGGAGCAATCTAGGGAAAGGAGTAGCGCCCTCTCCTACACCTCAGTGTAGTAGCTATTGAAAAAGGAGTCTTCAGGTCACCCTCGACTACAATTGCCAACTTTACTTATTTTACTTACAGTAGGCCAATGTACTTAGATTCTATGTAAATTAGAAAATGTTATTAAAATTTTTAAAAAGATTTTTTTGAATGAAATTAATAACTAGAAACATTATTAAACCGATTTATGTAAAAATACAGTGTAACCAGGATGTAAGAGAGTTGTCAGGACCAGATAGGTCTCTTATATACGGGTTTGGTCAATTTTATATAAATTAACAGGCTCTAATTTGGGACCAGAGAAAATCTCTCTTATATCCGGGGTTTATAACATTAATAACTATATCACTTACTATGGTATTTAAATCCAAGTATTTAGTGAAAATCAATGAAAAAAGAATTTCTGTGTAACTTTAGAATTCAAATATTATTTGCATGTTGGTTTCCTGCTAAAAATCATTAGTATGGAAGGTTAACCACTTAAAAAAAAATTCTACTTTTCTTTTTTTAAGTATAGAAAATCGTATCAGCAATAGTTTATTTTTTGTATCAAATCTCGAAAAATGAAAATAAGCACATTAACATATTTTTTGAATCTACAATTAAGAAAACTCAATGAAATAATTATTTTTACTTTATTATTAAAATAATGAAATAATAATACTTTTTAATTTCCTTTTTGATATTTAATGTTTTACCTGGTAATAATTTGCAAACCTTTAATTACCCCCAAAAAACTAATTTTTACCTTTTACAAATTTCTTATTTTTATAACAAAACTTACATCTTTTCCTAATAAGCTTTTCTGAGAATAAACAAATGATTTATTTGAACTGTAAAAGTTTAATGTATGAACATTACAAGCAAGTAGTTTAAAAACAAAAAACATAGAAGAAAAAAAGAAAAGAAAAATGCTTATTTAGCACTTTAGAAGTTAAAATTTAAAAAGATATTAATTAAAATTAAAAATGAATGTTCAACACTAAATAATTGAACTTATTTTAAATCTTCGACATCTTTCTTTAAAAGAAGAATCTTTCAAAATATGGCACTAGTGAAATGTGAATTAAACTGAAAGTTACAGCAAAGCGTACTAAAAATAGAATTTTTCAATCCGAATACAAGGGAGAAAACTGGAAATTGATGAACAAATTGTTGTTGCTGCTAGTTTTCCCACTTTTTTGCGTCTAACATTTTCTATATCTCGAAAAATGAAAGTATTTAAAAACATTTACATTTCTCGATAAGCAAAAATATTCTTTATTTAATAATATACTTAGATTTAGCCTGTGATCGGAGAAAAGTGCGTCAAAATCTGATGCAAATGTAAGACCCCCCCCACTTTTTAAGCCAAACAAATATCGATTATTTCACTAATAATCTAAAAGAAAATTATATTTTCAACTAAATCAAAGTTCTTAAAACATTCTAATATTTTTCAAAGATTTAAAATTCATATTTGGGGTACTATTTTCTTCCAACAGCGACCAATTAATTTCTTTTTTTCATGCACACCTTCAGACTTTTAATGATATACAGAAAGAATATGCTATATCCCTACTGATTTAATAGCGCCACATACACGCGAGGATGTAAAATTAAGTGACCTGAAAACAAAAAATTAGCAGGTCTTTTTTTATAACCGCCCCCAAAAAAAAACAAAAAAAAAAACACAAACTAATGCATAATAAAATTCATTGAACGCTGAAAATTTCATTAAAATCGAATGATTCGGGGATTTAAGAAAAAAAAAATCGGGGGTAGTAATTTGTTACGGAACGAAAGGTCTATGGTGGCCTTGTTGTTAGTACCTAATATAATAAGTAAGTAGGCCGATCGTGGTCTAGGGCGACCCGAAGGCTCCCTTTTCAATAGCTACTACACCGAGGTGTAGAGGAGGGCGCTACTCCTTTCCCTGGATTGCTCCACTTACCCATGATCCGTACCTAATAATACCGAGTTAAGCAAGGAGGCATCAAATCCCATGGCGAACAGTTTACCACTGAGCCGATAACAACCACTAATTTCGTTATTACAAATGTAGTGAGTTCGTATTTGAATGGGCGACTCAATCTACACGTGGCCTTCATACTAAAAGAAAAAAAATAGAAGCCCTTTTTTACCCTGCAATAACAGCTCAGGTTCGTATCTTAATCAATCTCACTAAAAACAAAGAAAAAAAGAAAAAGTTCCGAGAAAAAGTTTTAGGTCAAAGGAAGAACTACGTTTAGACCAAGAGATCACATAAAATGGTTAAATAAATAAAACCAACTAAGATATCAACTTCTTTCGACCTCCAGAACTCAGCTAAGTAATAGAATTTTTCCTTTGTAAATGCCTTTTTTTTTTAATCATTATTTTATTTTATTTTTAAGTATGTCCACCAAGCCCCATGACAAATTTTCATCTGTGAACACTATAAAGAATGAACTAAGTTAACTCGGTTATAATCCAATCTAGATCTTTAAGAAAAATTACAAGACTGGTACTTCTCAGTTGCAAATTGTTAGCTTACTATAATTCTGAAATGTTTACAATCTGCGGTTATACAATACTATACCAGATAACCATTTTAAATAATCACTACACAACTTTTCTAATAATAATAAAAAAAATAAACAATGTAATGCAGAACAACTAATTTTATTATTTAAAAATATCTCCGAACACCCTACATCATTAATATACTTAAAAAAATATCCATATATTTTATAAGATGAAACAACAACAAAACACACGTGGCCGATACGACAATTAGAAACACATGCTCTCTCTCAAGTACATTTATTAACTATCACGATTTAAGAACAGCAAGGGAAAATAAAATATTGCGAATATAGTACCATTCGAATTTGTCTCTTCGTATTCAGTGACAAGAGATTGCAAATAACTGAGCCGACCAATTCCATAGGGTCCTGTCTTTTTGTCGAGGTATTCTTGCGAACTGAACATTTCATTTCAACACGAGATGCATGTAATCAAATCGACTCCCGAGCATGCGCAATGCTAATCGTATGTAAACATAGGTTTTATATTAACTATGGATGCTCAAAATTGAAACTAAATCAAATTTTTAAATACACCTTCTGCAGTGAACAAGTAATCTTGTAATTTTAGACATTCAGTTTTTATAGGAGTGTTGATGACGTTGCCCGACATTTTTCTCGCTCAAATGATCGTTTATGATCATTATATTGACAAGTGCACTTACTAAGAAAAATAAGAGACAGATTGTATTAATTTTAATTTTTTTTACTTTTCGGTATTTTTTTCATAAGAACTAAAAAAGAAATAGAGATTCTAAAAATCTACAAAATAATCAGGATCATTTTAAGTAAAAAAAGAAAAAAAAAGACGTCTAATTTATCTTCAAATAATCCCCGAAATTGGTTGAATTGAAGAAGGTAGTCTAAAATTATTTATAAGAAAATGAATTTTTGTAAGTAGTTCAAACTTAGTTTAAAACAACTTATTTTTGTTTTAGCTCATGATTTGTGATTATTTTTTTTTAGAAATAAAACAGTAAGTGACAAAATATACGTCGTAAAAATTGGTTATGTCGAAAACCAAATACTTCTCAAAAAAAAAAAAAAAAAAAAAATAGAAAGGCTATTGTTTATATGACAAATTGTTTGTTGTTTGTGCAAGAACGAAGAGCATGGTACGAAAGTAGTTCTAGTTACCGGCAATCTTTTTTGAGGTTTACGGGCACGGGATATCTTTATTCATTTCTTGAATAGAGACATCTCACCGATGCAAATATGTTGACATATACCGCTTATAATGGAAGAAGCTGTATTGTTCGCAAATAGGCAGTTTTCTAAAGATTGGGACGAAAGATTTTAAAGTATGAGCACGTCATAACCACCGATATCGTCAACGAACGGAATTTTCCATCACAAACCGAAAACTATTTCTGAGACGATTAATTCTGTAAGTCATTTCGGAGATACTTTCTGACTATTACATATAGCAAGTAATATTTGTAACATTCTCTAGGTCCTATAATGACCAGTTTCATTGTACAACAGAAACTAAAAAGAAGTATTTCTGCCGAAGTATTCGAAGTCGGATGAGAAGCGACCAGCTTTGCAATAAAGGCAGCATTTATTGATGACATTGTTAAAAGGCTAGTGGGCCTAACTGGAGGCGAAAGGATTTGACAGTTTCTTTCATTTGTATGACCGCTTGAGTTCCAGACAACCAGACACCACCACCTTGGTTTTCCCAGCAATACTCAGTGACCTCAGCAGTTCAGCTACTTTTAACTGCTCTTTTCAAGACAAGAAAATCTTTCTAGTCAATCCAGATTAGATGATTAGCCAACCCGATGCAGCTTTAGCGATAGGAATGTTTGTTACCATTTTTAGCGAAGAAATGTATTCTTGCGCGTGTGTGTTATTCCCTCGCTAAGTGTTGTTGTAAATAAAGGAGGATGAAGAAGTAAGAAGACGAAGATGCCGTTAGGTTTTATATGAAGGTTTTAATGGCAGCATGAAATAAAGGGTTTACGTTTATGCTGTAAGTCTCGTAGGAAGGAAAGAAGTAAGGAAACGAAATGAAGTTATGATAGGGTTGAGAAAGCATTTTAGCAGCTAAATGCCTGAGTGAAAAGTGCATTATTAGGTTAAGGCATTGTTGGATGTGCGAGGGAGATATGTTCGCAATAGTGCAGCAAAAGTCGTGTTTGCTGTTTGAGGAGAGAAACGTTGAAGTCACCGTGAGTTTGTGGTTCTGGTTGTTTCGGGGAGAGGCGTGAATGTCTCCAGAAAATGTTGCGCAGTGAAGAAATAGCTAGGTGTCGGAGCGTGATTTTGCATCACAGTTGACATAGCTAATTTTGGGGGTGACGTAAAGTTATTCCTGTGTGTGGCGTATTGAATTCATCTAATTCATATTCAACTGGGAACCCTTGGTCTAAGAGAAATAGACGCAAGGGGTCCATAAATTACACAGCTTCCCTCATGCTGCTGCTGCTGCTGCTATCGAAGAGCAGACAGTAAGACGTCTGTCCTGAACGAAGTTGTTCTGCCAAAGAGAAAGTGTTTTGGCGGCTTTCCCCAATTACTGCTGCCCGGAAAGATGATCCGGATTGAATAGGATAAGTCATCCTGATTGGGTGAAATTATGCGTCGACTCTAACGGTCGAATTAAATTACGCGCCAAACAAAAATGCGAAATTCTTTCTGCTACACAGCGACTACCAGCTTAGCAGACTAACCACCCCAATGAACGCAGCAATACAGCTATTTTGAGCTGCCCTTTTCAGAGCAAGAAAGTCTTTCTTGCTAATCCCGTTCTTGACTAAACAGCCTGATGCAGCGATACCCAGAGTGTAACAGACCGACCAGCGCAATGCTACGATGCCAAGCAACTTAGTCCGTATTCCCCGGGCCCCTGAAACTTTTGACCAATGATCCGATAACCTCACACACTGAAAACACCAGTTCTACAGTTCTACAGGCTAAGATTTTCAAAACACTTTGAATTTATCAACTGTATCGAATTTATCTTAAAAAAATAAATTTGGCAACTTGGAGGTGCCCGTAATGGTTATCGTTGTAGGAAACGGACACGGCGATACGAGTTCAAATCCTGGACCAGGCTGATTGCATTTCACATAGCACTAATACCCTTGGGAAAGGTATGAATCCAATTATTCTCCCTCCAGCTATGGGTAAATAGTAAGACAAACTGTGTTCTTCGGCCTTGGTGAGGCAACTAGCCTAGGAGAAGGAAAACTCTGACTTCAAACCTGTTAAACTCCGCTTAAAAATTGACCTTGTGTCATATCCTGCCCGAGCGGAGGGGTTGGTAAATATGAGTAAATCTGGCAACTTTGTTATAACTTAATATGTCGTTGTTATCTTTGTCTTTTCTGTCACTTCACTCATTTTAAAAAGTTTGTACGGTGTTGGTCGACATATACATATGCGGCCCAATATTGGTAATGCCTTAAGGAGCCTTTTTACTGGGACACAATCAGAAAAAGATGGCAGCAATAAAGCACGTGTGTTGTCACACATGAGTCTTGGAGTTATTTCTACAAAACATGGTGTCAGAAGGACGAACTTGACGATAGTCTGAGTGGGTACTACTTTGTTTAAAACATCAAAAGATGACGTCAATCAACCCACCCCAAAGTTTTGACTGGACAGTAAGAAATGTGCATAAAGCCTTTAACGAGTGGCTTGAAGAAGTGAATCTTTTTTTTTGAATTTCAGAAATTTGAAGGTGAGGGCAGAGATAGTACCACTAAAGCTGCAAATGTTGAAAAGAAAAAAAAGAAGTTTGTTTATTTACCTTTTAGGAAAAAAGGGTCAACAAATATACAAAACCCTAACAATTAAAAATGCAAAAGGAGAAACGATTGAAAATGAGGACGGAAAGAACAAAGTAAAGATGAAAGCTTTGAGGACTATTTGTTAAATTTGAAATCGAGTTCTAAAGATAATGAATGGAATAACGTCACTGAGAACGATATGATAAAATTACAAATAATAAAAGGAATACACGATAAAAAAGAACGTGCGAAATTCTCCTGAGGGAACCAGATTTAACCTTGACACAGTGTATTGACCGATGCAGAGCTGCAGAACAAAGTAAAATCCAGTCGCAAAAAATTAAAAAATACGAAAAATTAAATGTCGATGATGACACATACGAGAAAGATATCAATGCGACTGGAAGAAAAAAACAATATGATTGCATTTATTGTCAGAGAAGCCATGTAAAAGGAACCAGAAACTGTCCAGCTTATGGTCAGGAATGTTTTAGATGCAAAAGAAAAAACCATTTCGTTAAATCAAAAGTTTGCAAAGGTAACCAGAGCGGCAAAAAAGTTAACGAACGTTTTCACGTTGTAGGGGAGACAATTCACAAAGTTCATGCGAATTTAAAATTAAACGAGAAGCCCATCAAATTCATGATAGATTCTGGAGCAACTGTAAATGTAATTCCTGCAACATTCGTTAAGGACAACAAGATGGAGCACTTACTAAAAAAAGGTAAGAAACTTGATATTACTGTATACGGAGAGAAAAAGGTCAGAACCGAAGGAACAATGAGGGTAGAACTTATCAACCCTGTCAACAGAAGAAAAGTGACAGCCTCAGTCGTGGTTGTGAATGAGAAGGTACAACCAATTTTAAGTTGTAGTCTTTGCCAAAAGCTAAATTTAATACGGTTCAAACTAAATCAGTTTGACTCGACAGTTTCAGCTGTAGAATGCGATGACTTCAAAGAACAAGCCCTGAAAAACATCAGAAAACTAGACATTGATGATTCCATCAAAGGGATTCTACTAGAATTCCCAGACGTTTTTGAAGAGAGAGTTGGTGAATTTGAAGGCGAACTAACACTTCAAACAGAGCCAGGCACAGTTCCTACACAACAACCCATAAGAGGTATCCCATTTGCACTGGAAAAACAATTTAAACAAGAACTAGAAAAAATGATGAGGGACTATATAATTGAGAAACTGGAAGGACCTAGCTCATGGCTCAACAGCTATGTGATTGAAAGAAAACGCAGCGGAAAACTTCGGATATGTTTAGACCCCAAACCATTAAACAAGGCACTTATCAACAACTACCACTGCCAGGTACCAAGCTTGGAATCCATCACACACAGGTTTGCAAATAAAAACGCAATAAAATTTAGTAAATTGGACGTAAGAAGTGGATACTGGCATTGCAAGTTGAACGACAAGGCAAGAGAACTGACCGCCTTCGGAACACCTCAGGGCAATTATCGATACAAAAGATTACCCATGGGTATCACACCAGCCAGCAAAGCATTCCAAACAAAAATGATCGAACAGTTCCAAGGGATAAACGGGGTTTAGAGTTCCCAGCACCTCACGATTTGTATAATTTAAGACGCTTCATAGGAATGGTTAAATACCTCTCGAAATTTGATCACAGACTGACGACAAAATGTGAACCTCTAAACAGGCTAACGCAGAAGGGCCAGATTTTCCAATGGGCGGAGGTACAACAAAGAGCATTCGAAGACATAAAGAAAGCTATAGCAAACACACCTATCTTGGCTTACTATGACTTAGAAAAGCCAGTCACGATACAGACTGACATGTCTGATGTAGGTGTGGGAGCTGTCCTCCTACAGAATGGAAAACCAGTATCATACGCATCAAAGGTGTGGAATGACTATGAAAAGAACTACGCACCAATTGAAAAAGAGATGAGAGCCGTTGTGTTTGGACTACACAAGTTTAGTGACTATTGTTACGGAAGACATGTGACAATAGAGTCGGACCACAAACCATTAGAAGCAATCAGCAACAAGCCTCTAAGCAAAGTACCAAAAAGACTGTTAAGAATGGTGCTTTCAATACAAAAGTTTGACTACAAAATAACATACAAAAAGGGCAGTGACATAATCATTGCTGATGCTCTTTCGCGAGCCCTAGTAGAGGATGACAATTTCCAGTTTAATTTCAGTGAAGTGAATCTATTAGAATTTCTTGCTGTAAGTGAACAGACCAGAGACAGGCTAGTCAGTACCACCAAAGAAGATAAGGATCTACAGAAGCTCATAAAACTAATTAAACAAGGCTTCCCAATGCAATATAAAGTCCTTGAACCTCAGTTGAAGCACCTGTATAAATTCAGAGACTACCTGTCAACAAAGGATGATCTAATATTTTAAAAAGACAGAGTCTTTATACCTGCCTCAATGAGAAACGACATGAAGAAGAAGGCACACACAAGCCATTTAGCAGTTGAAAGTAACATGAGACGCGCCCTAGACACAATCTTCTGGCCAGGAACGAGGCACGAACTACAGGAATGTTATATCAACTGTAAACAGTGTAGCAGATATTCTGCAAGAAATAGCAAAGAGACACTAATCACAAGACCAGTGCCGGAATACCCATTCCAACGTATTGGCCTCGATACCATGACACTGGATGGAAGGAAATACCTAGTCTGTGTGGATTATTTCTCCAATTACACCTTGGTTGATCGACTTCACGGAACATCATCATGGTGCACAATCAAGCTGATAAGGAAGCACTTCATAAGATATGGCATCCCAGAAGAAGTTGTAAGTGATGGGGGGGCTCTGAATTTGATAACAAAATGATGAGAGAATTGGCCCATAAATGCGGATTTAGATGGAATCCCTGCTCACCAGAGATGCCAAACTCCAATGGAATGGCAGAATCAGCTGTAAAACAAATAAAAAGCATCATAAAAAATGTAATAATGAAAACAGCGATCCTTGTCTGTCCATACTAGAATTCACCAACACACCATCAAAATCAATAGGAATGTCCCCAGCACAGAGATTCTTCGGAAGACAATTGATGAAGAAATTTCTATCCCCATTTAATGTGGAAGAAACAAAAACTAAAATACAAAAGGCAAAGCAACATCAAAAGAAATATGACAAAAATGCCCATGACCTGATAGAATTAAGAGAAGGTGACCAGGTGACTGTGCAGCCATATGGCAGGAGCCAATATTGGAAAAGGGCAGTTGTCATAGAAAAGTTTGAATACCGACGATACATGATCGAACTGGAAAATGGGAAAAGACTAGTGAGAAATAGGAGACACCTAAGACTCACAACTAAACCAAAACATAGCAACATGACGAAAACAAACCACAAACAAGATATCACCAGCAATGACAGTGAACAAAACATCGAACAGCAACAACCAGACATGGCTGAAAGACAACCATGTCTGAAGAGAGTCAACGCAGGCAAGACACCCAACCGATATGGTGAATGGCAACTCACATAAAATGAACACTTCAGAATTTTGTATGTATGGGGGATGTTGGTCGACTTATATACATAAGCGGCCCAATATTGGTAATGCCTTAAGGGGCCGTTTTACTGGGACACAATCAGAAAAAGATGGCAGCAATAAAGCACGTGTGTTGTCACACATGAGTCTTGGAGTTATTTCTACAAAACATACGGTGCAGGGAATAAATAAATAAATAAATAAAAATTTTAAATTGAATTTAAAAAAAAATTATTTAAATATGCTGAAACTTCCAGAGGCCTCTTACAGGGGACATTAAACTATCTGATGGGGAGGCTCCAGCCTAGGTGCTTAACGAAATACGATACACCTTCATTGCTATTATTCGCAGATCCACTCCAGCCCAGAGTGGTAGCATCTGCTTGGGTCTTATTTATAGGTCAAATAAAACTTTTACATTTAAACGGTGTGCAAACGAATGACTTACGTTAAATTGAATTGTTAGAAATAGAACTTTGAATATTTTAATTATATGTAAACAAATGACTGATGTTTAATTGAATTGTTTGTGATAAAAAGCAATACTAGGAACCATTTCATTGTTTGCAAATGAATGAATAAGGTTGAATAGAATAATTAGTGTTAAATAACTATTTCACTGTCTGCAAACAAATGATTGATATAGAATTATTTGTGTTTGCAATAATTGAAACCATTTAGCCGTGTAGAAATAATAACAATACCATTTAAATGTGGCCAAACAAATGATTGATTATAAATAGAATTATTCGTGTTAGATTGAAACACTGGAAAACATTTAACTGTTTGCAAAAAAAAAAAAAAAATGAGCACAGACTCGTTTTAAAATATCATCTACAAAATGTGTTTACAAATCATATATTTAATATATATGCATAAACAGGATTTAACATTAAATAACCAATAATGGTTGATATGCCATAAAACCAAACCAAATCATATTTATATAATATATAGTTGTACCGGACATTGGCATGATGGTTTGAGTGTTCACCGATGGCCCGGGAGACCTGGGTTCAATCCCAGGTCGAGTCATACCAAAAACTCAAAAAATAGTACTTGATGTCTCCTTGCTTAACACTCAGCATTACAAGGTATGGATCAAGGGTAAAGTGGTGTAGAAGCTATCGAAATGGGAGCCTTCGAGTCGCCCTCGACTACGGTCACCAACTTACTTATATATGTATAAAGAGGACTTGGTATTAAATAACCTACAATGGTTGATATGCCATAAAAACCTAATCAAAACAGACTGTGACACTATTGACGTTGGTGTGTGAGTATATATGTGCATATGTGTAGACACATGAGTCGGTGTGGGTACATGTATGTGTGTATCTATGTACGTACGGGTGTATACATATGTATATTGTTACGAGTTGAATATAGGTATGTTTATACGTAAGCGTATATATGTGCATGTGGATGTGGTGAGTGTGTGTGAGACCGTATGTATTTTATACGAGAACTACTAATTCAGCCCAGCGAGTATAAGTGAAGATGATCAGATAAAAGTGGAGCTGCGACTTAAAAGAGCTTTAATTTTATTATCACACATTTTAGGATTTCCTGGAGACATACAGTCTGGTAATATTTTTATGTCTAATCGATGGGTAGCCGAAAATGGAGAAGTAGGAAATATTCACTCCTGCATATATACAAATAAAGTCAGTCTAGGGAACCACAGATACAAAGAGGAGCAGAGATACAGATACAGAGAGGACCGAAGATACAGGTAGGACCAGAGATATAGAGAGATACAGAGATGACTGAGACACACGGAGGAAGAGATACACAGAAAGTTACGGAGAGGATCACAGCTACAGACTGATACAGAAAAGACCAGAGATAAAGAGAGATACAGAGAGGAGCCGAGATACTGAGATACAGAGAGATACGGAGAGAACCAAAGATATAGGGAGATACAGAGAGGGCCAAAGATGACCAAAGTTACTGGGAGATACAAAGATACGGGGAGATCCAGAGATGACCAGAGATACAGAGATGACCAAAGCCACAAAGAAATACTGAAATACAAGGAAGACAAGAGATACAGGGAGATACAAGGAGGACCAGAGATACAGAGAGGACCAGAGATATAGAAAGATACAGAAATACAGGTAGGTCCAGAGTTACAGAGAGGACCAGAGATACAGAGAAATGCAGGGAAGACCAGAGATATAGAGAGGACCACATATACAGAAATGCAGAGAAGCAGAGAAGAGAGATACAGAAATAGACACAGATAGAGAGGACCATATATACAGATATAGGGCCAGAGAGAGAGAGAGATAGATAGAGAGAGAGTGTGTGAGAAAGAGATAGATAGATAGATAGAGTGTGTGTGTGTGTGTGTGTGTGAGAGAGAGAGAGAGAGAGAATGACACGCGCGCACACACACACACACACACACACACAGAATAGAGATAGACACAGATAAATACAGGGTGGGAGCAGGTGGCGTCAAGCCCGAAAAACTAGCCGTCAGTTTTAGTTTTAGTCTTACTTAAGGAAATTTCCCTAGCCGTCTACGTTGCGAAAGTAAGGATTCCACACACCGTCATTTTGTAAGTGTCACACACAACCCTCTTCTGTTGAACAGCCTTTAGTCAAGATTTTTGCTTTCGCTTTTTTCTCCCTTTGTGATCCTGTTTTGGACTCGTACACTCGATCAGAACCAGCTGAGAAACGCAGCACAACGTGGGTGAAATCATATTTACCAACCCCTCCGCTCGGGTAGGATATGACACAAGGTCAATTTTTTTAAGCAGAGTTTAACAGGTGTGAATTCAGAGTTTTCCTTCTCCTAGACTAGTTGCCTCACCAATTTACCCATAGCTGGAGGGATAATACCTTTCCGAAGGGTATTAGTGCTATGTGAAATGCAATCAGTCTCAGTCAGGATTTGAACTCGTGTCGCCGTGTTCATATCCTGCGACGATAACCATTACACCACGGGCACCTCAACGTGGGTGAAATTGTCGGGTGAAGTGCATAGACTACGGACGGTTTTCTCACAAAACAAGCGTATCCCAAACAGAAAAAACGTACGCATTGTTCTATAAACAAGCAGTGTATAACAAGAAATACAAAAATGTCTTCAACAGTTTTCATTTTAGTGGCGTAAAATAAAATACTTTGCCATAATTGGTGTTGAAATCTCTCTTCTGTTCAACGAACGGAGATGAAAAGCATGTCCACTTCACACCGGTCTTATCGGTCCAAAGAATAGGAACCAAAAGAGAATGAGAAAGAGCTCTCGCGTCTTACGTGATCAAGTAACAGCTGATCTCCTAAGTCACGTCCACAATCCAAGGGAAGACAATTATTAATTGTCTCCTTACAGTTTTCAAATTACTGGACCGGGCCACTAACTGTTAATTAAATGCAATCATGTTCCAAGGTTGGTGTAATCCCACAAATGATAAACCAATAAATGACTATAAAAGAGTATCTCATATTTTTACAATTACAATTTGAAACGTTTACCTAATTTCGGTTGAGTAGCCGTACATAAAGACTACTAGATAAAAATTGGAATCACTAGTTATGTCAGGCAAAGGCAAGCCTGGACACTGCCTGGCTCCCAATAAAATAGCCGAAGCCACCAATAGATTTTTCGAATGATTGATTTTAACGGCATGTTAACCCTTCTACGGTTATTTTATGCCAAGAAATCAGGGGATTGCGTTTATTATATATTCATATTTCTATTTTTTGTGTAGTTGTTTGTTTAGGACTTTTATCTTTATATGGTCACAGTCCTATCGAATACGAATGATTTCAAACATCTATTTGACCCACAGATGAGACCCTAACAGTTACTACCACTCCGGATCCGAGTGAACCTGGATGCAATGACACATTCTTCAGATCACCAGAACTGGAATCTTGCCATCACATAGAGGTTAGTGTTATATACATTCTTCAGATCACCAGAACTGGAATCTTGCCATTACATAGAGTTTAGTGTTATATTCTAGACACCTGTTTTTTATCGGGGGGGGGGGTCTTATTCTCTGCCAGGAATACAGTCATTATATTATTCACCCTGTCGACGGGACGGAACTTCAGATTTTTCCAGGTCCGTATTTACAACTAATATTGCTTATATAAAAGCTTTACCCATTCTCATAGTTTTCCGATTGAATCTTGCCTAATTTGGTACAAAACATTGGTGCTGTTGGGAACAAAACGTAATTATCTCCGTTTCTTGTGAATCATTGTCAGAGCTTCCGACAATCACGTGATCGTTGGTCATGTTACAGTTTGAGAGGCGAGTTCTACCGCTTTTTGACCATGAAGGTCCTAGGGATAAGACGTCTACTTCAGCCTCCGCTGTGTGAGAAGCACGTGCATACAAATCACCTTACGAGAACACGCACTACACCAGAAATACGTAAGAATACTTTCTGCCATTCATAACTTGGTTCTTGGAGCAACAATTGCACTTTTATTTATTATGGTTTGGGACAATTATTTTTGCGTACCATGTATATAAATATTAAATGTTTGCTGTTTAACTTTTTTGTCATGTAGTCTTTCTTTGCCGAACTATTCAGTGTTAGACTATCAACACGATAGTCTAATGCATCATGGGAAAGTGTAGTTGGTAGTTCAGGCCACTATCATACACCGCATAAATTTTTTTATTGTGCTGTCATTATATCAAATTAGTCATTACCCGTAAATATATTGACTAATTTTTATAGGAAAAAACTAAATGACGCATTTACATGTATTTAATGGAGTGGGGAGTTCTTTGATCATGACTTTTTTCTTTGTTATTAAAGTAACCCGACGTTTGATCGCTTCGAGTGACGTTGAACATGTCTCGTGTTACCATAACAACGGATTTTCACTTTATTCTAATCGTCCATATCTTAGTAATGGAACAATCTAGTGACGCACCAAAGTAGTGCACATACACATGCGTGCGCAAATACACACACACACACACACACACACACACACGTTTATTGATATACATAGAGTTGTGAATAAAAACTTGATGATTTTGTTTTAAAACTTAATTTTTCTACCTTTTTGCTTTTCTGAAACTTATTTATTTAAATCATTTAATTTAGTATTTTGTCTCCTTTCGAAAATATAAGTTCGAAATAAAACGAAAAAGTTAACGGAAACAAAATTATTCCGTGACTTTAAAAAATATTTTTATTGCAAATACATATTAATATGCAATACTGAGCATCCGTAGTAAGTGTTTTTCTCCCCAAACAAGCGAAGTCTTGGAGGAGGAGGAAAAAAGAAAGAGAAAACAAAGAGCATATAGTGAGAGTGCTTTTTTTGATGACGTAACCACGCTTCCGTCGGAAGAGAGATTTTGACATGGCGGAGAAGAGCACACCAACGCAAGCGCCTCAAGCAAAAATTGGACATTACCTGCTCGGTGATACGTTAGGAGTTGGTTCTTTCGGCAAAGTGAAAAGTGAGTAACCAGGCAATGCTCCTTGGTTGCAATTTGTTCGCTGTTCTTTTTTGGTTTGGATACATTTTTTCCTTTTTTTTTAAACTCCTGTCTGAACGTGCACCAATGACGACTCTTCATGTGTTAAGTCTACTCTTACGCTCAACAGAGTCAAGGTCATTAGTGTTTACATTTTCTCTGAAACACTCATCTGGCCAATTATTCTTCAGTTTTATCCTTAAGTTTGATAACCATAGCCGTGATCCCAATTTTGAGTGTTCCTTGCAACATGTTAAAGGTTCTTTTGGCTAACTTTTTAGTACTAGCTACTGCTACCACTACTAAAAGACTTACTTTTTTTCTTCTTCTTCTTCGGCATCGCATTTTTAGAGTGTCCCATTTTAAACTACAATAATTTAAGGGAATAATATTGTCCTTTCTTTTCTGGTCATTTGTAACATTTGGTTCCTTTTTTATTTTTTCTTCTGTTTATTAATGTGACTGACTTTGATTTCTTCAAACTGCAATATCATAAATAATGGGGGTGGGGAGATTTTATTACCATTTTATGCTCTGACTAATCGATGATTTTAAAAAATGGACTTGTAAAAATTTAAAAGATGAAAAACTTCACTTATAAACTGCACCCCCACAAAAAAAAAAAAAAAAATTATAAAAGGGAGGAAGTCTTATAGGTATTTTTTCCCTCTTCCTCCATCTTTACAACTTTAATGAGAGAAACCACGTGCTCATGATTAAAGACGTAAAAAGTATTTTTTTTTTTTCCTTTGAAAAAGATATGAGGGTAACCCGTAGTTATTAACTGAATGTATGTGAAGTTTCCACTGTAATGTTCGAGCTATGTGATTAATATTTACCTCCAAGTACATTGGACAAGGGAAATTAGGCTGAAAAATGTTTATGTAAAATAAATGTTTTCATCAGACGACGGAATTGATAACTTAACCTTGTCTTTTTTTAAAAAAGAAAAACCTATCTTTAAATTTCACTTTTTCTTGAAGTTTTGCTATTGATTTTCCATTGAATTCATTTTCAGGATTAGATTTTGAATTTTATTTTATGATCTAGGCTTTTATTAATCATAAATACAAACCGAAAACGAGTCTTTATATTTTGTTTACTGAAATTTCCTTAAGGAAGCCACTGCAACTCTAATCTCGTTTACACCTGTGTATGATGAACATATGTTTTACTTATGACCGGATTTTTTTGTTTGTTTGTGGTGTTTTTTGTTTTTACTTGAAATAATTTTGGCTATGTATGATAAGATTAAATGAAAATAATCTTTCGTCGACCTTGCTACACTCTCTCCTATTTTTTCTCACCCCCGCTTTTTTCCTCTACGGTCGACCCACTTTTGCTGTAACAACAAAAACAAACTTTCATTACTACTTTTTATTTATTTTATATCTATCAGAATTTTATTCTAGGACCGCCCCCCACTTTTTTTCTCTATCTTGCAAAAGACTAATATATATAATGTGTGTGAATGTTTTGTTCTAAAATAAATAGTCGCAATTCCGAACTGAATTTTTTTTTCTCTCTCTCATATATTGAATCTACAAACGAATTTTAAAAAAGCAGTTTGTAAAAGAAGAAAAAAAAGTACTAAATCATATGAAAATTTTATAGTTCGTTGCTTATGATTACTTTTTATTTTCTGTATTTTTTCTTATTGGTTAGTGGAAGTTAAATAGGGTTTAAGTTATCCCAGCCACTTTTCTCCCCCCACCCCCCTTTTTTTTTATTAAAGCAAAAATAAAACGAAATTTTAATCTTGGTTGCACATCTTAAAAAGATACGTTTTCAAGAAACCCAGAATCCTCATTTATTTCTTTATTTATTTTCCAAATAAAGCAAAGCACCATACACATAAAAACTAGAGATGATTCCTTATTGTTTTTCCACTTTCTACGAATTCGACGTTTTGCTTCTCATGAAATGAAAATTTACATTCCATAAATTACATTCTGGAAAGAAAAAAAAAAAGTGGCCCCAAAACAAAATGACCAACGTACCATTAATTGCAGGCAAACTAAATCTTGAGTTTACAATTTATTTGATGATTGTGAAAATTTGAGGAAACTGCTGTTATTATTATTTATTAAGCAGATGGCAGTATTAGTAGTTGTTTTCGAAATTCTTTGCAAGAAATATGTTTTAGTAAATTAAACCATATTCTTTTGAAAATTATTGTCTTTTTTTTTTCTCTTTTTATTATTTATTTATTCTATTTCTTATTGACGTTTTTTTTCCCTGCTATGACCTCTTAATCCCTTGAAATTAAATTATTTTTAGCTTATCTTCAGTAACGCTTGTAGTAAAGTGAAAGTGCTTACGTGACCTGACGATTATTCCTTTTCTTTTGGGTTGATCACAAGTTTATTTACTTCCTTAAAAAAGCATATATATATATATATATATATATACACATCACCCTTGCAGGAGATATTTGAGTGTTACGCTATACGTTTTTAGTGAGTTTGTGGATACACTAGATTAAAGAAAGGTCAAGGTGATTAATAAGCCTCAATATAAGATTAATTGAAAGATTCGAGAAGGACGTGCAGTTCGAAAAATGTGTTATGGATGTGAATCGGTCTGTGAAGGGACAACGCGCATGCACGCGTACTAAATATATATTAAAAATAAATGACTGGGATATCAATATCTTAAATTCCTCGTTGCCATTTAATATCTTGTCGTCCAAGAATGTAGGAAGAAGAAAAAAAAGGGGGCAAATATTTTTATTTGGGAAGAAGAATACAATAAACAAAACATGTTCATTGATTGTTTTTGCAAAACAGTTTGAGAGGTGCGCGATCACGTGACTACTCCATTTTAAGCCGCTCAAAAGAATCAAACTGGTAAACATTCATCGGGATGTTTACATATTTCCTTTTTCCTTTTTCTTTTTTTCTTTTCTTTTAAATTAAACTTGGTTTGTATAATGAGATCCTTGGTGTTTTTACGGCCGACATTTCTGCCTCAATGTTTAAAAATAGTGTTTTGCTTATGATTTCTTTAATCCAATTAATGATTTATCAAATCTTTGCAGTTTTTACGAGTAATAACTTCGAAACATTTATGTACTCTTGTTTATTTTCTATTTCGCAGTGATGTACCTATCAGTCGGTTTACAGAGCATAGTTAATTCTGGAAGAATCTGAATTGTAGATTGTCAAATATCGTAACTATTCCTTCCAGATGTTTTTCATTTTATCAATTTATGTGTTGTTGATATTTGAAACTTTTTTTCCACCTGCTTCTCAAATGGAAGTGGTGTGCTCTCTACCCTTTTAACTCTCATCAGCATCAATTTAACTAGCTTAATTTTTTTTTCAATTGAGATGAGATTGGATGAAATGGGTTATCTAAGTTTGTATGGTTCCTCCTTAAAGTAATTCTTTCTGTAGTGAATTACAGTTTATTTTAAAAATTGATTTCAGTGTCACAATTTATCTCTTGGACTTGGAAATAATGATGCTGGTGTAAAGGAAATGGGTGATTTTTTATTTAAATTCTTTTTCTCTGATGTATGTTTTTAAAATATAGTGCATGTAAAATATTTTTAAAAAATTGACTGAGTAAATTAAAAAGTTCTTGCTGTTCCTTATTCAGACCCATTTTTTTTGGGGGGGGGAGGTGATAACTAAAAAATTAATTCAGGAAAATGATCTTTCTGTTCAGTTTTATTAAAGCCTTAAAAGTTCTATTTGCTTGAAGTTTAAATAAGCAGTAAGCATCGTCATTAGAATTAAACTTAGCACACTTAAGTGCTATGAATAAATACATCAATGGTTGAACTGGTAAAATGTTAAAATTCTATTTTCAGACAAAAAGTCAAGAATGACCAACGCTGATTTAAAAAAAAAAAAAAAAAAAAAAAAAAAAATCTTGTTGAAGATAATGGCTATTAGTTACTAAATAATAATTATCGATTTTTAAATTTAAAAAAAAATTTAGATTAAAAAAAAAAAAAAAAAAAAAAAAGCTGTTTTGGTTTAAAGCAGAGGTTAGTGGATAGGAAAATCAGTTTTGTTGAGATGTTCTTTTTCCTATTAAGTTTATTTTTGAATATTTATTTATTTTACAGTTTGGAGTATAAAACTTATTTTCTGAAATGGGTATTTTAGAGTCAGACTAGGTGATTACCAAATTATGTGGCTAACAAAAAATAATTGTAAAATTCGCATGAAAGATGATTTCGATTGTATTAGCGCATTTCACAAATTTAGAATTGAAATTAAACTCAAGATTATCATTGACTTTAAAACCCTTTCATAAAATGTTCATCTGATATTCACTTGCAATTATTTACCATATTTCTATATCCAGTAATAATGGACTTAAAATAAAGTATAATACGTCTTGGATTTTTGCTAGAGAAGACTGTCCTTCAATAGCCTAGAAAGCTTTAGCTATTTTGATTCATTCCCAATAATTAATTGGAAGCCATGTTGCTGAAAGATGTAACTAATCGTATAGAATCTAGATTTTTGAATTTCAAGAGAAATAATTTCATATTACCAAAATGATTATCCATATTGAATTAAACATTAATTGGGTTTGTAAAGACCGTGTCATCTGCTATTGGTTCAGTAGTAAAGATTTACAGTTGGAATGTTTACCGTTGTTGGTTCG
Organism: Sepioteuthis lessoniana; assembly: GCA_963585895.1. Lineage (NCBI taxonomy): Eukaryota > Metazoa > Mollusca > Cephalopoda > Myopsida > Loliginidae > Sepioteuthis > Sepioteuthis lessoniana. Next base: position 50,646 of record CAUZXS010003953.1, on the reverse strand, counting down.
AGGGAATTTTATATGGCATTGACACATTCAATAAAAGTAATGAGAATTGTCAATTATGTATCAGCAAAATATCAATAAGCACAATCAGTACAAAAATGAAGATGCATGTTAGTAAGTAGCCTGTACAATTGGAACAAAATGTGTCAAAAGTTCTTTAGTCATGAACATGTGGTTAAGTTTATGACGTCTGTAAAGATGAAATAGCTTTTAACAAAACTTTTACTTGGATATCAGTGTGCAATTGGTGCTTTAGCAAAAATGGCAAAACTCTTTAGATATCGTGTGTATATATGTGTGTGTTTATTTTATTGATTTTTTTTTTTTTTTTTTTTGACATCGTGGCTTAGTCATAAGACTTCTGGGTTAGGGTTCTTTTTATTTTAGTTTTTTGCTTTAGTTTACTGTGGGAGGGGTATATGTTCCTCCTTGTAGTTGGACTTGTTTCTATGGCAACAGGTGTTAAACTGTCTGCTGGGCTAAAAAAGCTATTCTGAAGAAAGGGGAAGATAGTGTGTGTGTGTATATATATATATATATATATATATATATATATATATATATATCTATCCACCAGGAAAATTTAAATGTTCAGCTCCTGAATGATTTTCTTGTCCTGAAGGAATTACTCCCAACTCTGGTTTAACTGGACCGAATAATACCTATATATATATATCTCGTGTGCTGCTGGCACGGATTTCTGATTCTGTCTCGCCATTCCAGCAAGTCCTCTGTGTGAAAGGGTCCATAGGAGAACATTGCTTATAAGTTCATTCTTACTTTTCTAGCAGTGTCCCGCATGTCTTGTTCGTCTTCTTTGGAAGATTTTAGAGATAGGATGTAGGTGGCCATACAGTTGCTGTTTTGTGGGATGTTGCTTCCAGGATTTGTTCAATATGACTTGTAGGATTTTCGTGCAATTCATGTCTAGCTTTTTCTCGATAAGCTTAGTCAGCATCCATGGGATGCATCCATATTGTAGAATTGACACAACCACTGCTTTGCGATACAAAGACGGACTGTTTCGTTGTATCACAGTTCATCAATATGGCTAGACATGAGAGGTGCTTTAAGATGGGATTGAAACGTGGCTGACTTTATGCTCGTCGGATATCTTGTCGCACATCCATCAGCAACCTTGATGTAAGTGAAAGGATTTAACATATATGTACGAGGATCATTAAATAAGTTTCCAGACTTTTTTTGTGTATAAGCACTTTTATTGATAGTACACATATGAGACTCTAGTCCCCTTCGAAGTAATCTCCTCCAGCTGCAATGCACTTGTACCATTCCAACAACTTTTGGAAGGCCCCAGGAAGTCTTCTTGTGTGAGTGTGTCAATGACCTTCGTCACAGCCTCTTTCATCTCCTCAATTGGCTCGTAATCACAGCCTCTGAGCTTAGGGAATAACCAAAAGTCACAGGGAGCAACATCTGGACTGTAGGGAGGGTGAGGAACTGTCTTGATGCCCATCTTGGTCAAATAGTCTGTGACAAGGATGGAATTATGGACTGGTGCATTGTCCTGGTGGAAATGTCACTGACCCCTTTTGAAGAGTGCTGGCCTCTTCCGATGGAATCTCTTTCTGAACTCTCTTGAAACTTCAACATAGTAACCCTAACCCTTTGGCCAATCAACTCTAGTGTATTGACTTCCTTACTCCTCCGACACCTCTCATCATCCCTCACAGACTTCCTGCCTTCCTTGAATCTTTTATGCCACTGGAAAACTGATGCTGGATTCATGCAAGATGGTCAAAAAGCAGTCTGAAGCATTCCATACATTTCTGTGGCATATTTTCCGAGTTTAAAAGAGAATTTTATTGCATATCGTTTATCTAAAGTGTCCTCACGTCCAGATTGCATTTTTGCAATTCACCAGCTGTGACAATCAGGCTTTAGTAGGGTGTATTCCAATTGCTGCTGTAGCTGTTCCTTTGAACCTGAAATCCTAAAAATTGGTCCGTCATCTCATAAGATGTATAGCAATAACATACTGAATGTTCAAGAGTCTATGACAATTTTAAATGCCTGTACAAAAAAGTCTGGAAACTTATTGAATGCACCACATATAATTTTTTTTTTTCTTTGTTTACATATATGCTTAACAGAGTGCTAAATTCATTAGAAGAGCTTTGCACTGTGAGAGTGCTCAAACTCCTTGGTAAAAGGGTACATATATATTGTTATTCACAGACAGTTTCATTGTATCACAACTCATCAATGTGGCTAGACATGCAAGATGCTTCAAGCTGGGATCGAAACCCTGCTGACTTTGTCAGTTGGATATCTTACCACACAGCTGTGTGTGTGTGTGTGTGTGTATAAAAATCTCGCACACACACACAAATTTATGTAGCTTAACTAAAGACATAGCATTGTTTAGTTAGGACCTACAATCTGGATGTGTCACTTGCGTATTACCCTTTGTCCCTGCTTCTTTTCTGAATACAGAATTTCATGAAAAACTTTAAACAATATTATGTTTATAAGACAATGAAAAAATTAATCTCTTTCCTGTTATCGTGATAAAAGTTCTATACTATACTTTTATAATAACTATCACCATTTGGTGCAAATATTTGACAGCAAAAATTGTAAAATAAGTTGCTTCAGAAAATAAGTAGAAAGGTGTTTTTTTTAATTTCAGTTTATCTGTCCTAGATGGGTACTTTAACCAGTTGCTTAGAAACTTTGTTAAGCATCCAAGTTAACTGTTGACTTTTAGATTGTAACTTGTAACCATAACATTCTCAAGTGCAGCCCAGTTAGCTGGGGTTGTGGAATACACACTGCATCCCTGAAAAGGAGTAAGACCCCCTCCCAGGTTCACTCTGACCTGGTGTGATAGTAGCTATTAGGGTTCCATCTATGGGTTAAATAGAACTTTACTGTTCATTTAACTATATGCAAATGACTGAATTTAAACTGAATTGTTAGTGCTACATAGCAATACTTGAAACTACTTAACTATGTGCAAATAAAACTATTGGTATTAGATAGAAATGCTTGAAACTGTTTATCACTATGCAAAAATTGAACTATTGGTGTTTCATAGCAATTATTGTAACTATTTGACTGTGCAATTGAATGAGCTTGTTGAAAATTTTATCAATATAGTATCTTACAAATATATTTAATATATATGTATAATCAGGATTTGGCATTAAATAACCTCCAAGGGTTGATATGCTGTAAAGCACAACCAACCAACCTTAAGTCTGTGCAAACAAATGAATAATATTGAATAGAATTAGTGTTACATAGCAATGCTTAAAACCATTTAACTGTGTAAACAAATGAGCCTTAGCTTATTTAAAAATGTTACCTACAAACTTTTGCTTATGAATCATAAATTCAGTATATGTATAAATAAGATTTGGTGTTAAATAACCTACAAGGGTTGATATGCCATAAAACCAAACCAAACCAAACCAACCAATTAACCATTCTCAAATAGTCACTAGAATGATTAAAATATACTATGCAGTTGTTTCTTATTCAAGACAACCTTTCATTAATAAATCTTAATATTCTATTGCCTAAGTTATAAAATTTTGTGTATATACTACTTTGATTTTATTATTGACTGTAATCAAATATCAGTTGTTTGCCATAAATATTCAAACAGGTGTTCATATTCATAATTCATTTGGCCCTCATCCTTGAATGATGACAGTTTTTTTCTGTTACATCTTCCACTACACTAGTCTACTTAAACATCACTCTTCATGATAAAGACCAAAAAGAAAATGCTGTCTGCTAGTTTGTGTTTTTTAGTATGTGTTTTTTTTGTTGTTTTTTTCCTAATCTTCTGTCAGATAAAATATACTACTCGGGTATTGTGTATAACTCCAACTCCAGAAATCTTCGTGTTCATCTAATCTTGAGTGCTTCAATATTTTTTTATCATTTTTTTTATTTTATTTATTTTTATGCATTTTTACTGCCAGAAAGTATTCACAATTGTTTTGTTATACTTCTTGTAAAAAGATCAGCTGTGTTACACATGATTGCTATTTCAATTCCCATGCTATATTTCAATTTTCCCAAAATGCCTATAACTTGCTAAATAATCTCTTATCTATAAGCCTCATTGTTGGTTTTTGATTATTTTGTCTTTTTTAATTTAATTTTTTTTTTTTTTTTTTTTTTTTTTTTTTTTTTTTTTCTATCTGTACATAATCTTGATACTCACTCATAACATCATTTTATGATGGTGAGGTACAGCATCTAACTAGATAATTGAATATCCTCTTTATTATCTTGATGTTATTAATCTTTTTCAGCCAATTCATTCTTCAACCTTCATCAGTTGTAGCATTTAAAGATGTTAAATTTTCTGAATTCACCTTTTTTTTTTTTTTTTTTTTTTTTTTTTTTTTTTGTTTAATGACCAATCAACCTTTTGTGGGTTATCTAAAATCCATCCATGTAGAAGAACTGTAGTGTTGCTATTTAACTCATAACTGAGGGGAGGGGATAAGGGGATTCATACTTTTTCCCAGCGTATTAGTCATAAAGTGAACATAATAGAGCAACTGGAATTTAAATTTGCTTACTATGATGTTGCAGTCCAGCATGTTGACCCCCTAAGCCATTGAAACTCCCTACCCTCTGATTTGGTCAATTGGGAGTGTGATTAACTTATGGATGATGCTGAACTTAGAAAACTTATTTCGTTTAAATTTAATGTTAATCAAATGGCTATGAGTTTATTGGGTTCATGGTGTAACATTGACTTGTGCGTATTAATGTCTTTGTTTAGCAAAGACTGTGGGAGTCTATGAGGATCATTAAATAAGTTTGCAGACTTTTTTTTCATATGGGCACTTTTATTGATAGTACACACATGACACTCTAGTCCCCTTCAAAGTAATCTCCTCCGGCTGCAATGCACTTGTTGTACTGTTCCAACAACTTTTGGAAGTCCTCTTGTATAAGCGTATCAATGACCTTTTGTCACACTCTTTTTCATCTCCTCAATTGTCTCATAATGACAGCCTCTGAGCTTGGGGAATAACCAAAAGTCACAGGGAGCAAGGTCTGGACTGTAGGGATGGTGAGGAACTGTCTTGATGCCCATCTTGGTCAAATAGTCTGTGACAAGGATAGAGTTGTGGACTGGTGCATTGTCTTGCTGGAAATGTCACTGACCTGATTTGAAGAGTGCTGGCCTCTTCTGATGGAATCTCTTCCTGAACTCCCTTAAAACCTCAACATAGTAACCCTAACCCTTTAGCCAATCAACTCTGGTATATTGACTTCCTTACTCCTCCGACACCTCATCATCCCTCACAGACTTCCTGCCTTCCTTGAATATTTTATGCCACTCAAAAACTGATGCTGGATTCATGCAAGATGGTTGAAAAGCAGTCTGAAGCATTCCATATGTTTCTGTGGCATATTTTCCAAGTTTAAAAGAGAATTTTATTGCATATCGTTTATCTAAAGTGTCCTCACATCCAGATTGCATTTTTGCAATTCACCAGCGGTGACAATCAGATTTTAGTAGGGTGTATTCCAATTGCTGCTGTAGCTATTGATTTGAACCTGAAATCCTAAAAATTGTTCAGTCATCTCATAAGATGTATAGCAATAAAGGTTGATATGGCATTAATCAAAGAAACTAAACCAAAATATTTATATCTGAAATTTATAATATATAAATTCTAAACAATTGTTGTAACATGAAATATATAAATAAAATAATTGAATGTAGAGACAAATACTTTAGTGAATTTTCAGTCAAAAAAATTTTATTTTATTTGTTTCTTACTAAACTTCAAACTTTTTTTTTCTTTTTTCTTCCAGTTGCTACTCATGAGCTGACAAAACATAAAGTGGCGGTGAAAATAGTGAACCGCAACAAGATAAAAAATCTCGATGTGGTCGGCAAAATTCGCAAAGAGATTCAAAATCTCAAACTCTTCAGGCATCCACATATTATCAAATTGTAAGTTATAGTCTTGATTATTTTTTTTTTTTTTTTTTTTTTTTTAAACTTCATTTTATTTAACTAATTTTTACTAAAAAGGCAATATTTGAATACTTTTGTTATTACATCCATTTTATTACAATAAAAACATTCTTCCTCAACCTTTTCTTAATTAGTCAGTTTGCTTTTCTTGATGTAATGTTCTGGTAACATTAGAAAATGTTATATGCTTTTGTTTTTTGTGGGTGTGTTCTAATTGCATTTATGTAGAATGGTAAGCGCCCCCCTCCCAATGTGTATCCTTGATATGACGCTAAACTGTTTAATGGTGAGGCTCCAGTCCTGGAGCTTTGGGAAATCTAGAGTACACTTTCATTACCATCACTCCTAAGCCCGCTCTAACCTGGAGTGGTAATATCTGTTAGGGTTTTATGTTGATCAAATAGAACCATTTATTAATTTGTATTAGATAGTCAAATGGTTTCAAGTAATACTATATACAAACAAATGAGCTTTGACTCGTATACAAACTATTCATTTAAAAATCATATTAACCTAAATTTGGCATTGAATAACCATCAAGGGTTCATGTACCATTAAAATAGATAACTTGACTAATTATAGAATAGAGTATGATAAAAAAGAAAATGCCAAACACTGGAAGGGATGATCTTGTTTTTAAATGCTGACATTAGAACAAGTTCTTACTAAAAATTGTTTCAGTTGAACAAACAGTGTAAAAGAAGACTGCAAACCAACACAGGTTGAAGGTATGAAAATAGAACATTCTAAGAAGAACTCAAAATGACAAATTGGTAATGGTCACTTTATTTAAAAATTGTAATGACATAATAGACGAACATAAGCCAGGCCGTAGAATGTGCACACACATTTGTTTTCGGAAGGTAAAAATTTATACAACTGTTTTGCTCATGTAAAACTTATCTCCTTGTATATAAAAAAGTCATGTGACTAAATCTGAAAGAAATATGTAAAAACAAAAAAAAACCCAACAAATTTAGTGCAATATTTGATGTAACATTTTGCTCATTTACATGTTCCATTATGTAATATTTCATTATATATATTATATAAAACTTTTGTTAAAATAACTGCCGAACGGCTGCTCCTCCCAACAATAAGCTAAGAGAAACAATCTTTTTTTAAAAAAAGGTTTGCTCTATGGCAGAACTGGTTAATGAAACACAAGGCAGTAGGGATAACCTAGTGTCTATTGAATAATATTATGTTATGTTAATGTGAGACATTTTTGCTGTTCGCCTATCAATTTTTCTAATGCATACAAAGTTTTTGAATGTACTTGCAATCTTGTCTTGCAATTGAGGAATTCTATTATGTGATGTAGTTTTCGTAGTATTAAACTTAAAATTTTATAGTATTTCAAAATAATTTTACAAAGAATTTTTTTCTAAATGTTGTTATAGTTATACGAACAGATTTTCTCAAGTACAGATACTACACTTTGATTCTTGGCAGAAGTGCCAGGAAACAACACTTGATTCACGTGGGAATAATTGCATCCAAAATGTTAATATTAAGATATCAAAACAAACTGATTATAAAGAATTGAATATAAAAGTGGCAAATCCAAAACAAATTCCAATATGAAAAATGTTTAGATCTTAAAAATCTGAATATGTAGATGGTTTGGTTTAAAATAATGTAAGTTATCTTATGAATAGGCACTTTAAGACTTGATATTTTTTATTTATTTATTGATTCTTTAAAGTCTATTTTTTTGCTCTCGTTTTTTATTCTATTTTTTTCTTCTGTTTGTAGATATCAAGTAATTAGCACTCCTACTGACATTTTTATGGTAATGGAATTTGTTTCAGGAGGAGAACTATTTGATTACATTGTCAAACATGGCAAGGTAAGAAATTGACCTTTTTGCAGAACTTTCATCTGTCTCAAAGTATCTCAATAATTGTATTTTATTGTTTCAGATTAATTGTCAATCTTTATTAATATTTATTTTGGCAAGTATTTTCTTTTATTTAATTTGTAGTTGCTATTTTTTTTTCCCCCTACTTAATTTTGATAAGAATAACTTGTGTTGATAAAGGTGAAAAAAAAATAACTGACAAAATGTCTATTTTTTTAAATTTTTTTTTTTAATTTTTTTAATTTATTTATTTATTTATTTATTTAAGGGTTTGTTAAAAATAATATAGCTATTGCTACCAACTGATTAGGACTGAAAGATGACCAATTATTGGTGATTTTAGTCTGCAATGCCAATTGCACTCCTAGTTTGGTAAAGTGGCTGGTACAAATAATATGGCTTCCCCTGGGGTTATAAAAAGAACATTCATCACTTTGGGATTTTATCCTTTATTATCTGATATGCATTTTTCCTCATAATCTTAGAAATAACTCAAGTGAGCTTTAATTTAAAAATAAAGGCAATTAAAAGTTAAAAGAAGATACTAGCTAAAAATGACCCCCTTCCCTTTTTAAAAAGGTTTTTAACATTTTAGTTATTTACTTTGGGTATCTCTGATCTGGAATGTCAGTATCTCCCCTTCTCTCTCATATCTTGCTTTTGTGTTGTTGAAATTTGTTTGTGTTGAACCTGTCAAATCCAATTTAACTTTACTTCCATCTCTTATGCCATGTATATGGATATTCTAAACTTATTCTTTATTTTTATTTTTTTCCCGATAAATGATTTCCACAAGCTATTAATGTTTATGAACAAAATATGAGTATTTTTTTTTTTTTCTCAGTCTTGCCCTCCAATGTTTCTGGGGGGTGTCCTCGTGGTGTAATGGTTAAAGCGATGGACTGCGGAATCATAGTAAGCGAGTTCATACTCCAGTCGCGCTATTACATTCACTTTCGGGCAAATACCCTTGGGAAAGGTATGAACCCCCTTATCCTCCCAGCTATGGGTTAAATAGTACCACTACCGTTCTTCTATGAGAATAGCTTTGGCATTAAATAACCTACAAAGGTTGATATGCCATTAAACAAAGAAACCAAACCAAACCATCCAATGTTTCTCTACATAGATATGCAGCAATTATGCATTTTAAAGGTTGAACAACCTAACTGCTGCTTATCTTCGCTAGTTTAGTGGGAACTATTGCTTTTAGTGTGATTTGATCCTCAGTCTCTCAAGAATAGTGTTGCTGTTGACTTCGACATCTAATCATGACAAGTGTGAACTTCTGGAGTGTAACAGTATCAAAATTCGTTTTTTTTTTTTTTTTTTTTTTTTTTTTTTTGTTTTGTTTCAATGTCCTATTTAAAATCTAAAGTAATGAAAAATTCAAGCACCACCTTAAACGAAAATGAAGAACATTAAAATGATATCGAAATGTTTAACTAAACAGAAAAGACCAATGAAAGAAAATAAAAAATTTTTTTGTCAACAAACATTTAAAATTTATTCTCTACTTGCTAATTTTTCTTTTTGCAGCTGAAGGATAATGAAGCTCGTCGGTTTTTTCAGCAAATTATTTCTGGGGTTGACTACTGTCATCGACACATGGTTGTTCACCGAGACTTAAAACCAGAAAATCTTTTACTAGATCATCGGCTCAATGTTAAAATTGCTGATTTTGGTAAGTGGTTTGTGTTTAATTTATCACAAAGATGCACTCATTATAATAAGACAAATATGTGTATGCATAGATTAGAAAATGGTAAATTCTCTGTGAATCTTTATTCAAGAGTCTTTGTTTCTTGCTAGACAAATTCATTTGGCTGAAGGTTATTGTTGATGAAAAGAATCGATGAACATAGCAGACACCTGAAAAATAAACAAGACTGTCATGTTACACGAACATAACATCTTTGACATTAGAAGAAAAAAAAATCTCTAATTTAAACAAATGTAATTTATCACTACTATGCATTAAAAAATCAACAAGAATATTGCTGTCAATTTATGCCTGGGTTTTTATATATCCTCCTTTTCTCACCAAATAAATACCCACAGAATGTGGGGTACTCAAGACATGAAAAACTGACAAAAAAAATCTTATACAGTTATACCTTCCTCAATCCCCCACCCACCAATGTATAATTAAACATATATTTGATCTCTCACTTCTCTCCCTTGCATTGCAATTTTTAAAATTTTTTTTCATTCTGATGAGACTATCCCACTATAGAAAAATGTCAGTCTAATTTTCTAAAGTGCTGTCTTATACTGTCAGAATTCATTCCAACACACACACATATATATATATATATATATATATATATATATATATATATATATATATATATATAACCAAAAATAATTCTTAATTTATAATATTTACATTTACTTCTCATCAGTTTACCTTAAAATACTTAGCAAAGTTTAGCCTTCTTAAATAGAAGAAATTAAAACGCTTATTTTTTTAATTCTTTATTTATACAAAACCCTGTTCTTTTCTAGGACTCTCAAATATGATGACTGATGGTGAATTTCTGCGTACTAGCTGTGGTTCTCCTAATTATGCAGCTCCAGAGGTAATATCTGGCAAGTAAGTATGTATTTAGTTGTCATTTACTAAGCTTGTCTTGTATGTATGTATATAAGAGTGACTTCAATTCCTAAATTTTTAGACCATCAGTATAAAGAATTACCAAGTTTTCTGATGATAAAGAAAAAAAAATTGTCTCATATAAACAATATCTACACTTGAGAAAGTCTTTCCATTTATTAAAAACAAAACAAAAATTAACTGATCAAATAGAATTTTGAATGCCTGCTATACCCATTGATAATGAATGTTAAAGGGTAAAAATTTAAACTAATTGATTTTTCTTTTTAGATTGTATGCTGGGCCTGAAGTTGACATTTGGAGTTGTGGTGTTGTCTTGTATGCATTATTATGTGGAACAGTAAGTGTTTAAAATCTTTTCCTTTGCACTTTTAAAAAGAATTTTAAGTAATCCTGCATATCGGATCTTTTATCTTTTTATAGTCAGATCATAATCAGATAAATATCATGTTCACTCTTGATGTTCTTACCAAAGTTCACCTGCCTCCCCAGTTGATCCATAAAACACATTTAGGCAAATAACTAGGATTAACCGACTCTAGAAATGGTGATGTGTAAACGACAGCAGAAATTGAAAAAGAAAGCTATTGTTTACTGAGCTAACTTTGGCACAAGGCTAGAAGTATGAATCTCTTTAACAATGCTCTATTAGCCTAACTTACCATTTCAACACATGAACTGTTTTGACATTTAACTGTGTATAAACAAAATCTATACTTGTACTAAACTGAATTGGTTGAATTAGAACTATTTGACTAAACTGAATAGCTTGAAATAGAAATGTTTTTGACAAACTGTGTACTCGTGTTAAACTGAATTGTTTGACATAAAACTGATTATTTGTATAAAAATAGATTTGGCATTAAATAACCTACAAAGGTTGATATGCCGTTAAACCCAACCAACCACATCTTGGGAATGCCAGATCAAGATGCAGCCTTGTCATGAAATCCTTTGTTGTATTCAAAATTTTCCAGCAATGAAACATTAATTTGTAAAATTACCTACTGGGTGGATTGGCTGTTCATTGATGTCTGTCTGTCTTGTGAAGATCCCATTGTTAACTCTTGCACCTGACTGAGTGGGCATTTCACAAGTCAAACAAACAAAAAAAAAAACCCAAATGAACAGAAGGAAGTCAATTCAAAATATGGATTTGATACAGCAAAACATAAGGTGTATATGTGTGTGTGTGTGTGTGTGTATATATATATATATATATATATATATATAATATATATATATATATATATATATATGTGGCTATTGCGAGAACTTTGCAAAAAGCCTAAACAACTACCAAAATTGCTGATTGATCTCTCCACTCAGATCCTGGTCTTTGCTTGGCCATCGTCTTCTCTGCTGCCTTCTGACTGCTCAAGATCTTTTTCTCCTGGGTCTCTCTCCCCAATTACAAGATTCTTAGACTGCTAGTCTCTTCAACTCTACTGACCTATGTCCTTGGTTCTTTCCACCCCTACTTCATGCAGGCACAGCTCTTTGTGTGGTTAAAAAATAGACAGTTAAAGGAAGACCTTCCAGACAATCTGATATTCAAAAGATGTTGAAGATAAAATCCTTTCTTTAGCCACCCATTCATGAACACACACACTATTGTGCCACAAATTCAATGATGTAAGATTTTAATTAACTGTCAATAGACTAAGAATAAATTTCTGTAAGATTCAATTCATCTTAATGAATTGTTAATTCAATGAGGTTAATTTGAATTATATGATCAAATTCACTGAAATGTCAAGACATTAAAGTTTGAATTACTAATTAAAAATGTTTTTTTCTTTTAATCAAACTGATAACCCATATTGATGACCAAAGAAATTCTTAGACTGGATTCTTCCAACTGATCAACAATATTAAATATGAGTATGTGAACTACATCTTTTCTACAGAAAGTGATGGCAACTTATGCCTAGTGAAAGCATGAAATGCTATTGACAGGTTGTCAATCAGATGGAAATCTAATCTAATAAAATAAAACTGGATTTCTTTCAAGCTGTAGTTGTGTTCATACTACTATATGGATGCACCACATCGACACTAACAAAACACATTGAAAGAATGCTGCACGCTGTCTTGAACAAATTTTGGAAGCAACATTCCTCTACAAAACAGCGACTGTACACAAACCATTCAAGTAAGATGAACAAGATGTGCAGTGCACTGCTGGAGAAGCAAAGATGAACTCATAAGCAATGTTTTTATATGGACTCTTGCATGCAAAAATGTCAGTGTTGGCCAACCAGCAGACTTGGTTATGTCAGTTCTGTAAGGAGACAGGGGATACAACCCAGAAGGCCTGCTAGAAGTGATAGATGATAGGGATGGATTGATGGTGAGTCGGGGAATTCCATTCCATTAATGTAACTTGATTAGTATGCCATTAGCGACACAAATAATTTTATTGATGGCTTCATACTGTTTTCCAATGTGATGTTATTCCACCCCTACATCAAATGTTCCTATTGTGTTTTTAGTATAAATCATAATTTGGGTTTCAAACTGTATTCAAAAACTTTTTCTTTTTTTTTCCTCTCCAGCTTCCATTTGATGATGAACATGTCCCGACTTTATTCAGGAAAATCAAATGTAAGTTTAAAAACGAACAAATCCTGAGTGAGAAGTGGAGTGTATATTTAGCAGTAAAATTATTTATGCAATTATTAACAATTACTCTATCTTCTTTAAGTAAAAAGACCTGAAACTTCATTAAAAGTAGAAATCTATTTTTAAAGATTTTTGGAAGGGGTCCACCAATGAAGTCAACTTTTAAGGAACCAATGGCTAATGGATAAATTTAAAGAGTTAGACTAATACTCATTTTCCACTGTCTCCATTCAATCAGGTGACAGTTTTCAGCTTTTGTCATTGGGTCTATATGAATTTAGCATGGTTTGTAGTAGACTTTTAGGAGTCTTTTGATGCTCAACAATCCTCTGAAGGCAAAGTCTTTTAGTTTGAATTCAATTTTCCTTCTCCTTGATCAGTTGCCTTATTAAAGTTTTTTAGCCTTGATAGAGGCAACCAGTCGAAGGAAGGGCTTAGTCAGCTATATTATTTATTCATAGTTGGGAGTAGAAGAGATGGATGCATACTATTTCAAAGAGCGTTAGTGCAGTCTTTTTCTAAAATTTGAATTTGCTGAGTTGATTACGCCACATGCATCTACTAAAATGAATTGAGTATTTCAGTGTATGTTTTGTGTGGTAGGGCTATGCTGAGTTGATTATGCTACATGCATCTACTAAAATGAATGTGTTGTTGCTGCCACTGCCAAAACTTTACAAAACTACTAAAACATTTTAGATTATTGATTAATCGTCAGAGGTTTTGGTTTTTGATTATCAATTTTTAATAAATTTTTGTAATTTTATGAATGATGGATTTAATTTTAAAAGGCAAATTACATGGAGATAATTAAAGATTCTTCTGTATTTAATATTCACTGCATAAAATTGTGCTGATTGGACAAACACGAATCATCTCTATGAAGTGTTGACAACTTATTTGAAAGGATTTTTTTCTTTTGCTTTTCAGCTGGGATGTTTCCTATTCCTGATTATTTGAGCAAAGATGTGATAAGTCTGCTGCTGAAATGTTTACAAGTTGATCCTCTGAAACGAGCCACCATCAAGGACATTAGGTGAAGATACTACTGGAGCTTCTTTTTCACTAGAATGTGCTTTGTTTTCAGATTGAATTGATTTTTAAAAAATTTTTTTTTATTTATTTTATTTTTTTTTTAAGCAATAAAACTATTTTAGGACAACAAATCTGACTGGATTGTAATGAAGACACTGAGAAAAAAAACATTAGCATAAGTATTTTATCAATGCTACAACTAATTTGGCTTGGAAATAACTGTTATGATAAAAAAATTTTTGCCATAACTTTGATAAATCTATTTTAATCAGTTTTATTTTTAGTATTATAAGTTTCTCATTAAGAAAGATTTATTATTTTTAATTTCAATGTCATTACTTAGATATGGTGTTTATAAATATCCTTTTGATATTTTGAACTATTGTCATTAGAAAATGTTGTTCGTTATTTGTACACTTCTCAAAGTGAATTAATTTTATTTATTTTTTTTTTTTTTATTTTTTTTAGGGAACATGAATGGTTCAAAATAGATTTACCTCACTATTTGTTCCCTCCTTCTGACCAAGATTGCTCTGTTGTAGATCAAGAAGTTGTCAGAGATATTTGTGAGGTAAGATAGGCATTTCTAATTCCAAGTTGCATTTTCATGAAATAATGAAACTTCCTTGATCATCTAATTTTTTTTTCTTTCTTTTTATCCTTTCTTATTTTTCATTTTCTTTAGAAATGTAATGTGACAGAAGACGACGTCCGTAATGCAATCTACAAGAATGATCCACACGACAACATTCTTATAGCATATAATCTTGTAATTGATAACAAACGGATAGAAACTGAAGGTATTTATTTATTTTTTAAAACATTTTTAGAACAGAATTAAAGTTTATTGATAGCTCAGTCAGCTAGGGATATAGAATACACCAACTGCATCTTTGCAGAGGGGTAAGACTCCCCCACCCAAATGAGTGTCCTGGATATGACATTAAATCATCTGATGGTAAGGCTCCAGCCTTGGAGATTTGGGGAATGTGGAGTTCCCCTTTATTGCCATTACTGTTCAGTCCACTCTTATCTATGGGTCAAATAGAACAAACTGTGTGCAAACAAATGAATGATGTTAAATTCTGACTGTTATATAACAATACTTTAAACCATTTAAATCTGTGCCAAAAGAAAGAGCTCAGGCTCATTTAAGAATGTTACCTACAAAATGCATTTACTGATCATATATATGTATCAAGCATTAAATAACCTACAATGGTTGATATGCCATAAAACCAAACTTCAAGTATAGAAAAATGAAAATTTTAAAAGGCTGAAAAATTTGAAATTTTTTCTTAAAACAAAAACAGTAAATACTATTTTATGCTCTTTGCATATAAAACTGCCTATTTTAGCTTTCTTTAAATTCAGGACTATGCATAGATACTCAAAAAGTTGAATTGTTGAAAAGCAAGTTGTTACAATGTTGCTATATCCTGTTTTGATCATTTCAAGTGAAAAATTTTCTATTGAACATTTTTTATTTAATTTGAAAAAAAATTATTTAATTTTTTTTTTTTTACAGCTTCACGGGAAATAAGAGAATTTTACCTTGCCTCTAGTCCTCCTCCTGATTCTTTTATGCTTGTAAGTGGATTCTTTTTATTTAAAGTTTTTTTTTGTTTTAATAAAACTAGTGGTGGTGGGATGACAATTATGTTTTTTACACAAATTCTTCATATTTATTGTAGCTTCAACCCCTGTCATAAGGTATGCACACTGATACAAATTTTATTGAAATTAAAACCAATTTATTTTCTTGGATCTTAAGATTAAATCCATTAAACTCTTTTTGAAATGAAATTGTATATTAGCCTCTTTATCAGTGTGTTTTAGTTGACTTATAACCTACATTCTGTTTTTTTATTAATATCACTTTTTGAGTGGAGGAGTTCCTGTAGCCCTATGGCTAAAGTGCCTTCAAAGTTGATGAGTTTGAACTTCAGTCATGCTATTACGTTCCCTCTAGGACTAATATCCTTTGGGAAGGTATGACCCCCCCCACTCCTTATGGGTTAAACAGTATCCCTGCTATCCTTCTACATTGAATAACCGGTGATGTCATGAAGCCAAAACAAACTCATTCTAGTAGTTTTGGGGCTTTTTTTTTTTTAACTTTCATTTCAATTAAGATTTTAATGTAAACTGATAAAGAAAAAAATGACGCTTTTAAAAAAAATATTTAGATTTTTCAAAAAAATTAAAATATTCAATAACTTAAAAAGTCCCCCCCCCACACTTTTTTCTTATCCTTGATTTGCTTGAAAGGATGTGCAAGTCGAGAAATAAAGTATGACATTAAACATCATCTTATGATTAAGCTCCAATCCTGGAGCTTTGGGGGCATGTGGAGTACTTCATTACCATTACTCCCAGGTCCACTCTGACTCTGAGTGGTAGTACCTGATAGTCCCATCTATGGGACAAATAGAATTGTTTTAACTGTGTGCAAACAAATTAATGATGTTCAATTTGTTAGTATTGCATAGCAATATTGGAAACCATTTAACTGTGTTAAATAGAATTATTAGTGTTAGATAGAAACTCTTAAACTGTGTAAACAAATAAGCTGACTCATTTGAAAATGTTATGTAGAAGCAATATGATGCTCACCATCAGAGTGGGATTCCAACTAATGTCCAGTTGGCAGACAAGGGAGCAAGCTGTAACTCAATATTCTCACAGTGATGCAGCGACCATATTGAGTTACAGCTTGCTCCCTTGTCTACCAACTGGATGCTAGTGAGAATTCCACTGCAACTGTGAGAATTTGTATTGCTTCTACAATATCAGGGGAATAACTTCTACATTTTTTTTTTGTTTTTTTTTTCATTAATCATATTTACTTATATAAAAATAAAGAGAATTTGGCATTAAATAACCTACAATGGTTGATATGCCATAAAACCCCGCTAACCTATAGATTCACAGAACCATTTGTTTTTATACATACAAATTATACAGTATTATTTTCTTTGTATATTAAAAAAAAAACTTGTTTCTTGGATTTGAATATTTAATTCATTAAACTCTTAGAAACAATTGTGTGTTGGTTAATTAGAAGTTACTTATTGTTGAATTATTACCTCTATTCTGGTTGTAATTGAAGTTGACCAAAATCTACAAGATTATTAATATTTAACTTGTTTACAGTGCAAGAAAAGTTGGAGACCAGTAATCTACTGATCCTCTCCATATTCAAATGCTTTGGTCCAACTGTCTACGTTGAAAGACTCTTACTAAATTGATTGTATGTAAGAAACTTAGAACTTATATATAATTGGAGCTAACATTGAATCTAAATAACACAAAAAGACAATCAACTTTTCCTGCCCTTTTATGCTGAAATTAAAGTTTGCTATCTGTTTATCTCTCTCTCTCAGCCATGTTCTTGTCTTTGGGCAGGATACAGCAAGTAAAAGCAAGCAATGCTGGTCTCTGGGATTCCAACCTTGTGATAGCTTCTTTCTTCTCTTATTGCATTTAAAGGAGAGTCTGAATAATAAGATGCCTACATGGCATTGGTGATCACTTTCCTTTTTTTTTTTTTTTTTTTTTTTTTTCTATATGTACCTCATTACCCTTATTGAGCTAATCCTGTGCCACATACTACAATTACTATTAATAATTTTTTCTATTTTATTTATCTTTATTTGTTTATTCATAGCATTTAAATAACTTGTTAAATTTTCAGAATGTTGTTTTTCTCAAGTAAAAACTTTTTCTTTTCTCTAGTCTAGCCCCTTACGACCACATCCAGAACGAATGCCTGGTAAGTATCTGGTAATTCTTTATAACTTTTCATGTAATATATATATAACTTGGTTATTTTTAAGTTCAGACTGTAACTTAGTAACCATTTTTTTTTTTTTTTTTTTGTCTTCAGACAAGGTTTCTATTTAAGAAGAAAAAAAAAGAAATTATTATAAGTATAAATATAAAAAATATTTTATAAATTATTTTAGCAATAAAATTAACATTTTATAATACTTATATATACATATGTGTGTGTGTGTGTGTGTGTGTGTGTATATATATATATATATATATATATATATATATATATATATATATATATATATAATCAGTGGCAACTCTAGCCTATTTTTGCTACTCGTGCCCCCCCCCCGCCCTCTGTCAACCCGTAGTCCGTGGACCCTAAGTAAGACATCATAGTTGCTATTGCGTGATTCTCCATTGTATAGCACAGATTGACAAACGTACCTTGCATGATGTTGTTGTTTGTTTTTTTGTTTTTTTTTTGTAAACAATCAAGATACTATATAATTTGTAGTCTTGTTAATACAGTAGATAAGATAATTTTTTTTTTCCTTTCAAAAGTATAGAAGAAAAGAGATGTTCATTACTATGACGAGAAAAATGTTTATTAGAATAAAGAAATTGATGACAATATACACAGACACAGCTAGTAGTTTCAATTTCGCTTAAAATAAAGATTATTTGTTGAAAATGTATTCAAATAAACAAATTTTAGTTACAGAATGTAATATATGCAACATTCATTAAAGAAATAGAGATCTGTTAGTGAAAAACGAATTAAAACACGCCGTTTAACCAACATTTACCATAGCGATGATGATGACGTCGGCGATGGCTATAATCTGCTACCCCATTATAGCCGATTTTATGGGATGTTCAATGAATCTGACGGTGGCCGGACAAAGACCATCCGTTCAAAACAGCATCGTTGTATTATTCCCAGATATATTTATGAACTTTTGGCTACTTAGTTATCAAAACTTGAATAGATACATAATTTAATTGAGATCAGACTAAGTATGTTTGCTTGAAATTAATGGATGATTTTTTATCCATTTTGAATAACATTGACCGAGTTATTGGTCGTGCCGGGCATGAGTAGCACTAGTCCCATCTCCGCCCCTGATAGATATATATATCCATCCAGACTAGTTGTCTTCTCCATTTCAGTTTCATTCTTTCACTTTTTTTTCATCTATGCACATACACACATATGTAGAACACACAAGTAACTAAATAGTTACATGACAATGTACAAGCAATATTCATGTATTTGATGATATATTGATATCATAAATCTTGTGATTTATTACAAAAAAAAATAAGTCCTGTAACCTAATTACTCCCTATAATACGTACTGTCAAAAACCTTCATTATCAACCATCAAAATTTTACAGGAATTCTTTTGCCACTTTGAAGTCTGTCTTCCCTAATTTTATATATATATATACATACATTTATGTATATATAAGTATTATAAAATGTTAACAATTTTATTGCTAAAATAATTTATAAAATGTTTTTTATATTATACTTATAATTTTTCCATTTTGAACTGAACTATTCCCATTTTGAACTGGAAAAAGTATAGTAATATTTACCTTTTATTTTATTTTTTTTTTTTTTTTTTTTTTTTTTTTTTTTTAGTTTGAAATGTATTGCTGATATAGAACTTGGTTGTAAGTTATTACATTCAAAATCTTTTAAGATTATTATCAGAAACTTTGAAATTCTTTAATGGTTTTTTTATTCATTTTCTTCACTAAATTTTTCTGATTATGCAATAACTATTTACCCAGTTGCATTTAATTCATAGAATGTACTTTAGGGAGGGGGGAAAAAAATGCTCAAAACCTTGAATAATTCAATAATAAATATATTTGTTTCTCATTTACTTTTCATCTCTCTAAAATATTCTAAATTTAATTTCTAATGGCTGCTTTTATTTAATGTGTAATTGGCTTCTTTCTTTCAGAATTAAAAAATGTCAGCCGCACACTAGATCCCTTGCTTGCCACGGAAAACAAACTTCACCATACTCCAGCCAAGAAAGCTAAATGGCATCTAGGTAGGATTAGGTGCAATCCACACACCCACACCCACACACTTTCAATAATGCTTAGGATTTTTAAATATATATCCGAGTAATTTAGCAAATCTGAATTTTTAAATGTTTATTTTTCCATTGGGAACAATAATTATTGTGGAGTAACCATTTAGCAGATGCTGTCTCTCTCTTTTTTTTTTTTTTTTTTTTTTTTTTTTTTTTTGTGGAAAGGACAGACTGGTGTAATTATGTACTAAGGGAAGCAAATCAACAAGATCCTTGTTTCATTAATTTCTTGGGAGGGTGGAATCCAATAATTACAAGTCACTTGTAATGAAAGCATGAAATTGTTTTATTAAAGACTTTCTTTAGTCTTCTTCAAACTGTCCACTCCACATATATACAAAATTCAGTCCTGTGTGGTGTTTTGGGTTTTGTGTGTGTTGTTTTTGTTTGTGTGGTGGTTTTTTGTTTTTTTTTTCTGAACAGGTTTGAAGATATTTAAAATACTGAAACAGTAAATTGTTTGTATTATTTGTTATCAGGAAACCTTGGCATCTTTTCCTCTTAGAAAAACAAAAAAAAATCTATATTAAACTGACTGATTACATCATAACACCATTTAATCTAAGATTTGACACAGAATGGAGAAGTGGATGAATAAATTTTTAAAAATTGTTACATTTTTAACTTTCTAAACAGATGACAAACTTGTCATTGAAATGTTCTTTGCTTATCAAACTTTTTTTTTTTTAAGCATATATAAAATTTCTAAATTCATTGAGATACTAATATTTTGAGATCAAAAGGGTTTGATTTTAAAGTTCTAGTTAAAATTTGATTTCAAACATCTATATCATTATATAGATATGTTTTCCTTTAACTTCTCGTCATTTAATATTTTACCTTTCTGGTTTATTCTTATAGGTATCCGATCTCAGAGCAAACCTCTTGATATAATGTATGAAGTCTTTAGGGCAATGAAAGCTTTGGATTTTGTGAGTACACAAATTAACTGTTAAGTGTTCTCTATCCCCACCTCCCTTTTTTTTCTTTTTTTTTTTTCTTTCTGCATCGCACCACTCCCGTTTTTTTTTTTTGTTTTTTCTCTACTTGTTGGATTTAAATTTTATGGATCCCCCCCCCACCATCTTGCTGTTCTATTTTGGCAATTTTATTTTTTTCCTTGGATGTCTTAGGTATGACATTGTATTCCATGAAGTTCCAGATGAGTCAAATAGATCTGTTTGAAAATTTAATATAACTATTAAATTGGAATACTTGAAGCCATATTACTGTGTACAGATAGTAAAAATAATGAATTTTATCTGTTTGCTTTTTTTTTTTGTTTTTTTTTTTTTAAGTTTAAAAGAAATTATATAAAAATGGAACTAATGAATCAAGTACGTTTTTTAGATGCTATTTCTGTTTTCATTCCTTTTTAAAATAATTATTTAATTCCTCATTTAATATTCTTTTTACTTTTTCTAGTTTGTATTTATGCATGTTATGTCAGTAAATATTCAGATTTGAATTTTCTTTCTTTTTATAGGAATGGAAAATAGTTAATCCATTTCATGTAAGAGTGAGACGAAAAAATGCATCTGGAAGATATGTAAGTAACTTTCTTTGTTTAAATTTTATTTACATAACAAAAACTATGCATTTCTGATAGTTTGTAGGTTATTGTGAACCAAAATATACATCTTTCTAGCAATAAAATCACTATTAGCTATATTTTTAATAACCTATCTTCGATTTCTTGAAGATAATGTAAATTGCATTTAAATATTTCTGCATTTTCATTTATCTAAATTGATTTTATATCTAGTAACATTAAGCTTTACTCTATGAATCCTGACCAAAAACTTATTTGCCTTGTCACCTATTTGACCTTTGAAACCCCTAAACCAAATATTTTGGACTGCACACTCTTGTACTAGAAGAGATACTAATCTTTTATTTTAGAAGGATGGAATTGTTTTAAACAGATGTCTGTCCTGGTGCAAAGTTGTTTCTTTGTGAACATTATGAGCTTGGATACAAGGGTATTTGAGGGTCGAGGAGCTAAGAGTTTAAAAAGGTTAAAGCTATTTATTCAGAATGTAGAAGTCTGATCTTTTACTTCCTGTAATTTGGATGGAATTTTTTTCTTTTTATTTTAACTTTAAATTTTGGCTATGAAATAATTGGAGACTCTGTCTGCTTTACAATTCCTGATCACTTTGGGGCGGATTATCTGTAAAACTAAAACTAAAAATCTTTCTGGTTGTTAATTTAATCCTCTTTAAAAAAGAAGCTAAAGTTTATTTAGATTTGATAAAACTATATTAACATAAAAAAATTTAGTATTTTAATTTATTTTTTTTATTTATTTATTTATTTTTTTTACTTCAAACATTAAAGAAAGAAAATGAATATGTGAGAGGCAAGGAATGATTTATTATCAGAAAAGAAAATTAAGTCTGTAAATAGTTTGAATTTCAACTACAATTGCTGATGTTTACTTTCATACTAAATGTCCTTGAAAAAGGCATGTATCAACTATTGTCATATTTCTTGACAAAAAATATCTGGCCTGTAACATAATAAAATAACTGAGAAAAGTAAGGATTTGGGATAATCACTCTCACAACGACTTGGCAAACCAGAACAGTAACAAGCTTGACATGTTTTCTACTTCACTTTACACAAAAGTTAATTTGAAAACCAAGTAAAACTCAAATCTAAGTTTATTTATCTTTGTTGATAACTTTTTTTTTTTTTTTTTTTTTTTTTTCTTAAGGTGTCTATCATTTTTATTGTGTTTGGAAAATTATTCTTGAATGATTTCAGCTTCTTTTGTCTGGACATTTTTCCATGACTTATTAGATTGTCAGAGTGTAAAAGTAAAGTTGGGAACCTTAGTCGAGAGTGACCTGAAGGCTCCTTTTCAATAGCTACTACACCAAGGTGTAGGAAGGGCACTACTCCATTCCTTGGATTGCTCCTCTTTACCCTTGATCCTTACCCTTTATAGTGCTGAGTGTTAAGCAAGGCAATATCAAGTATTTTATTTATTTATTTATTTTTTTAAGTCTTTGGTATGACTCAACCTGGGGCTGAACCCCAGTCTCCCAGCCCATAGGCAAACACTCTAGTCATTAGGGTATAATGCTGAATAATTCTTCTTGGATTTTATCAGGGCAACGGGAGGATTACTTGGCAGTGTCCATCACCTCTGCAAGTAAAATGCAGCAAGTTGTATTGGATTACATGATACTAGTTAGAAAGAATTATTGTAATACCCAAGATGGATTCCATCTTACAAGGCTTGAATTTCTTCTATTCTCTACTTCACCTTAATGAGGCAGAAAAGTAGTTTCATGCTTTTTTTTCCTAGGGACATTAGTGCAAAGTGAATTCACTAATTTATTCATTATTTTTTTTTTTTTTTTCATGTAGTTCTTTTTAAGCCATTCTTGTCTACTCTGTTAAAAGCATTGCACTCTTATGCCTCTCCACTGAATTATCTAAATGTTTTTGTTACAGGTAAGAATGAGTTTGCAGCTGTACCAAGTGGATCAGAAAAGTTACTTATTAGATTTCAAAAGCCTAAACTCTGTTGAGCCTTCAGAAGGAAGTACTACCTGTCTTCCTGGAACATTAATTCCAGGGGCAAGTAGCCAGCTTTCAATGACTGCCTCTACAGCTACAGCATCTACATTAGCCAGTGCTACGACTTACCTGGCTGCCTCTACCTCCTCAGGTAAATATTAACAATTGGTATTTATTTTCTTTCTTTTTTTTTGTTGTTGTTGTTGGAGCGGGGACTATGGCAATTCTTGTTCTCATAAATGTAAGTTTCTTTAGAAGCAGTTTTATTTTTAAATCTTATCTATTTAGAATTTTTTTATTCAATAAATAGAACTTTAAATGCATTTTGTAATGAAAGTGATTGTTCATGTACAAGTAAAATCTCTCATAAAAAACAACTTGGCTACTTGAGATTTTCTTTTTCTGTAATTCATCAAATACATATTTCCATTCTATATGACCCTTAACAACCTCTTAACTCATTACCCTCACTCTTCAAATTGTATACATATAACCCCTAAAATTCTGCACGTAATATTTTATCCCTATTCAACCAAAAATATTTACTTTTGTTAGTTCTAAAAACATTTAAAACTAAGCAAAGAGTACATAAACTGAATGTATTGAAAATCAGGGAAGAGGGATGGTTTATCGTCAGGAAATACTAGCATTATATGTATGAAATTTTGTTTATTAAACAAAACTTTAAAAAAAAAATACTCCCACCTAAGAAATAGTCTGGTTTGGTTTTATGGCATATCAACCATTGTAGGTAATCTAATGCAAATTCATTTTTATACATATAAACAGTTTTATTTCAAACAATTCAGTTTAGTATAAGTAAATAGTTTAAATGCCAAAAACAGTTCTATTTTAGGCTATTCAGTTTAATCAACAAAGTTAAATGGTTCCAAGTATTGCTATGTATCACCAACAGTTCAATTAAACATGATTTATTTACTCGGTTAAATGTAAAAACAATTCTATTTAAAAAAATTTGGTTGAGCATAAGCACATAGTTTAGTTCTATTTGACCCGTAGATTGGACCCTATCAGGGGCTACTATTCCAGGCTGAAGTGTACCGAGGAGCGATGGCAATGAAGGGATGCTCTGCCTTCCCCAAAGCTCCA
Organism: Sepioteuthis lessoniana; assembly: GCA_963585895.1. Classification (NCBI taxonomy): domain Eukaryota; kingdom Metazoa; phylum Mollusca; class Cephalopoda; order Myopsida; family Loliginidae; genus Sepioteuthis; species Sepioteuthis lessoniana. Next base: position 25,987 of record CAUZXS010003953.1, on the reverse strand, counting down.
GCATTACTTGAGCATTACCATCAGATTGTTTAGTGTCATATACAGGACACTTATTGGTGGGGGTCTTACCTCTCTAGCCCCAGCCAACTGGGCTAACCAAGAAATGGCATCACTATTGTGATGCTATTTTTGTGCACAGATGCAATAGGAAGAATGCACATTACTTTACAAGAAGATTTATTAACATGTTTACTACAAAACCAAACTAGTCGGAGAATAACCAAAAGTCTTGTTATATCTCCAAAGATGAATCCACTAATTGACCACTAAAAGGGGGCGCAGCAAGACTATTCTTTCACAACACCTCCCCCTTTTATGATTTTTTTTTTTTTTCTTCTTGGATTCAGCTCCAACCATTCTATGGGATTCCTTTTCCTTACTTGGTGTGCTGGAATACTTGTCATGAGTGAGATTTCCAGCATAGACAACTCTGATGAGCAGTAAATCTAAAGGCTACAGTTATTTTCCATCACAATATCTGGGCTTGAATTGATTCAGGTGTCTTTTATATAGATAATTGTGGGCCTGGATTATATATAACTTTACTGTAGAATATAGGTAATGGTGAGATATTATTGATCTAAACATGGAAATTTGGGTAATGTATGTCAGTTACCAGGAGTCATCATCTTGTTGGTGTATTTATTTTCATTCTCTGTAAATGCTGCTGTCTCTATAATTTAACCTAGTCTCAAACAAGGAAGATAATTCCCTCTTATTCTTAAATCTCCCTTCCCTACATGCAAGCAAGGCCTTACTAGGAGCAGACAGTCCTTTATTCCTACATAACACTGTAGACCCTAATCTGGACAGAGCCTAAAGAATTCTTGAGGGCATGATGATGTAAAAGTACTATTTCATGGGCCGTTCAATTACTGCATGAGCATGATTACTGGTTGAGATTGGGGATCAGGATGTGCGACTTGGAACGTCACTGGCAGAGCCTAAGGGTTTGGAGCAGTGTGTTTAGTATGAGAGGGGAAATGGTTTGAAATTTCAACTTCCTCAAGAAATGGCTATTTTTCTAAGCATAATCTTGCCTGATCCATCAAGTCTGATTTGGTATTGGCTATCTGGGAGGACTAATGACTTTGGCCATAATGTTCCTCTGGTGGTGCTCTTGATTTTATATTGCTACTGTATCATCCTTTTGAAATTTGAGTATTGACTTGATAAAATCTTGCCTCTTAATGTTGTGCTGCAGTTATTCATTCGAGGTGTGGCTGGTTGAGAATTGGTTGTGAAGAAAGTTAGAGAGTTGATGGTGAAGTTTAAGTTGTGCAGGTGATAGACCAATATCTTGGATAGGAGCATTGAAGGATGGCTCTTGCCACTGTGTCATTGTCTAATGAATCCCAAGAATCCTTGTTGTCATTTTCTATCCTCTTTGCGTTTTTTTTTTTCTTTTTCTTTTCCAGTTAAATTTTTCCTGCCATTAAACTGGGGATGTGTTGTTGAGGACGGTCTGTGCTTCACACACACACCATGCTTTTAGAAATTGTTGAAATAGGCCTGAAATGAAAGATAGGTTACCATAAGCTCCTCCGGGGCACCTTATATATGGAAGAGTCCCCCCCAACACTTCTAAATCAATATAGAAGTGGTAGCATGACAGGTGAAAGGACTGTTCCAAGATAATTGAGAATTTTCACTGGCTGCTCTACCTTTTTGGGTTTAAAAAAAAATTATTTAAATTTTTATACAAATGTGCATAATTTGAATAATAAATAAAATAAGATAAATTACAGCAATGCATATGCACCTACACAGAATCTAAGAAAAAAAAACACATTGAACAATATTACTGTGATAATAGAAATACTAAGATCAATGAATAAAACATGTGTTAACATTTGACCCAAATGGATTTTATATCAAACTGAATAGAACTGCTTTGAAATAAGGTGGACTGATTTGATATTTGAATAAGCAAACCAAGCAACTTCAGTTAATTTGAAATGCACACCCCTCCCATGCTAATCATATACCTCCCAAATGAAGAGCTCATTTCCCAGCTGTCCTTACAAGATATCTATAAAGGTCAGTTGAAGATACTTGAAAATACTTTTTTCAACAAATTCATGTGCATTTTTTTTTTTTTTTTTTTTTTTTTTTTTTTTTTTTTGTTACGGCATATCATATCTAAAAATGGGATGAAAAAAAATCTGCTTGGAGACCCTCCTAAAATCTCGGATAAACCAAGTGAAGAAATAATTAATGACTAGCTAGGCATCAAACTCGGACACTTTACAGAGAATGAACTCAATGCAGTTCAGAAAACAAAAGTAGAAATATCTCCTGAAGTATGGAAATATTAATTCGCTTTTCAGAAGATTATTTTTATTTATTTGTTTTTAATCATAGTTTTCAATTATTTCAATTACATTTATTTCTTGGGTTTTTGTTTTTTAATGTACAATTTTTACTTTGCCCAGTTGGCTGGGGCTGTAGAATACACCGACTGCTTCTCTGCAGAGGGGTAAGACCCCCCCCCCAACGAGTGTCCTAGATATGACACTAAACAATCTGATGGTGAGGTTCCAGCAATGCTGGAGCTTTGGGGAATGCGGAGTACCCCTTCATTGCCATTGCTCCCAGGTCCACTCTGTCCGGAGTTGTAGCACCTGATAAGGGTCCTATCTATGGGTTAAATAGAACTACGTTCTTCTTTCACTATACTGATTTTTGCATTTAAACTGCGTATTTATGCTAAACTGAATTGTTTAAAATAGAACTGTTTTGACATTGGAACTGCGTACTAGTGCTGAACTGAATTGCTCGAAATAGAACTGTTTTTGACGTCTAAACTGTGTACTTATGCTGAACTGAATTATCTGAAATAAAAGTGTCTGACATTTAAATCTGTGTTATGCCCAGTCAGCTGGGGCTGTAGAATACACTGACTGCACCTCTGCAGAGGGGTAAGACCCCCCCCAATGAGTGTCCTGGATATGACACTAAACAATCTGATGGTGAGGTTCCAGCAATGCTGGAGCTTTGGGGAATGCGGAGTACCCCTTCATTGCCATTGCTCCCAGGTCCACTCTGGCCTGGAGTGGTAGCACCTGATAGGGCCCTATCTATGGGTTAAATAGAACTAACAGCATACTTATGCTAAAATGAATTGAGTAAACTGAATAGCTTGAAATAGAAACGTTTTTGACAATTAAACCGTACTTACACTTAAACTGCGTGCTTATGCTTAACTGAATTATTTCAAATTGAACTGTTTTTCGACATTAAAACTGTATTTACACTTAACTGAATTATTACATATAACTGCTTAAATACTTTGAAATGGAAATGTTTTCGACAATTAAACTGTGTACTTATGCTAAACTTAACTTTTTCAATAGAACTGATTATTTACATAAAAATGGATTTGGCGTTAAATAACCTACAAAGGTTGATATGCCATAAAACTAAACAAAACAAACCACAATTTTTACTTTCAAATATTTTATGTGTAAATGTTCTCAAGGCTTCTTTCTTTCTTCCCCTCACCACTCCCAAAAACTAAAGGCTAAAATGATTTATAATATATTGATATCATAGTATCTACCTACTTAGGAGTTTTTAAGTTGTTTCATGGAAAACACACACACACACACACACACACTTAATGATTGCTTCCTCTCCTTAAGTTATGCCATTAAAAAAGGCCAGGGACACAAAAAGGAATTAGTTTGATTTAAAAAAAATTTTAAATTACCATTAAGTTATGGAAGGAAAATATTATTTTCAATAGTTTCATATATTTTGTTTATATAAATAAGTGTTAGATATATGTAACTTGTAAATAATGAAAAAAAAACAAAAAAAAAACCAACTTGAAATGTCATATCCTTTTGTCATGGTTTCTAAGAGTCCTCCAAAATAACATCTTTCCGCTTTGAATTTATTTTAAATGTATTTTAACTTTTGGCACTAGTAAGATGGCAAATGTTCAACTGAGAAAAACAAAATACATTTGAAATAAACAATTCAAAGTGGCAAGATGGGTGTGGCGGTGTCTTTCTTTCTTTCTTTTTTTTTTTTTTTTTTAAATCCAATCTTCAGGACATAATTTATTGTAGGAAGTGAACTTGGCTACCTGAGTTCAAATCCTGAACAAGATTGTCTTCATTTCACATAGCCCGCATACCATTGCGAAAAGTATTGACTCCAACTTTTTTTCCCTTCAGTTATAGGTAAATAGTAAGGCAGACTGGTCTCTTAAACCTTGATATGGCAACCAGTTCAAAAGGAGAATTTTGAATTTGAAATAGTTGTAGACCTGGAGAGGATGAGTTGACAGATTATTCCTATCCAAGACTCCCTACATAAGTAGCACCCCATAAACAAACCAGGTTACAGGACCAATTTTTTCTACTTAAACTCAAATTTCCTTTGGTTTAGCTAGTAATGCTGATGATAACCTACTGAAAAACTTGGTATACACATACACCTTTGTTGAGGTGCTGAGGATGTAATGGTATTGTGATACGAAATGGACACGGTGACCAAAGTTCAAATCCTGGACGAGACTGTTTGCTTTTCAAATAGTGCTAATATCCTTGGGAAAAGTATGAATTCAATTATCCTCCCTCCAGCTATGGGTAGAATAGTTGGGCAGACTAGGCTCTTTTGGTATGGCAACCGACCTAGGAAGAGGAAAACTCTGAATTCAGACCTGTTAAACTCCGCACAAAAAATTGACCTGATCACATCCTGCTCATGTGGAGGGGTCAGTAAATATATACCCTTTCCCCTTTGCACCTTGTTGAAGTCTTTCTTATCTTTGGGTGGGTATATTAAAGTAAAATATTATTTGCTTGATCCAATGGGCCTTCTTCCAGGCAGATCCTGTTCTCTTGCCAAAAATGAGCAAGGGTTGGGTTTCTTACTTGGTATCTGAAGCACCCCCTCAAGAGGAATGCCAACAGGAAAAAGTGTTTTTTGTAAAGGCTGCACACAAGTTTTGAGTCATGCATGACCTCCTCTATAAAATGACTTTATATCAATTCTGACTTGTTGGAAAATATGACCATTTTTTTGTGTACACACATAATTGTTTTGCATATTTAACTCCTTTTCAAGTTGGACTCTAGGTTCCTTTCAGAAATGCAGTAAAGCGTGAAACTTTTGTCAAAGAATTTCAGGTTTTCCTCTTGAAAAAAAAAAAAAATTTTTGTCTATTTTGAAGTTGGCCTTTATTTTCAGATCCAGGTGATGAGAATCAACAAAGTCCTGGTAAGTTTTTTGCTTCTAATTAAGCTGAGCCTGCAAATAAGAAACCACTTGGTGTAGCTTTGTTCTTAGTCTTTTTGCTTTTGTAGTCGCATGCTTTTATTACACACACACACACACACACACACACACACACACACACACACAGATTAAATTCTTATGTTGACTTTCAGTGTTGGACTTTTCTTCTTCTCCAGGCTTCTTAAGGGAAAAAAATTCTGAGTCTTATGGATTAATTTACAAATGAATTTATATGGCACCATTGTTCATGTTATTCCTTTGTTTTATAATTGACTAAAGTAAATTTCCATTAGTTTTATGTAAAAACTCTTATTAAGTTGCACAATTTTTTTTTTTATCTCTGTACTTGAATTTTAAAAAGTCTGTTAACCTGTTATTGCAATTCAGAATGAAGTTGTCACGATTGGGTCAGTTTTAAACAAATGCACACTCTTTAAAACACCTTCTGCCCATTTAAGAATTTAGGGATCTCAAAACATATTTTACATTAAGTAAGGTAAAACTTAATACTGATTGTAAATTTGAAAATTAATTCTAAATAAGTATTAATTTTGATCTGTTGTGACTTTTGCACTTTCTTATGCCATTCACACTCATTTGATTTGTCTTAATCATGATTTTAATTTTACTGAGAGAAAAATCTGGAATTTTACTATGCAAAGAAGTAGAATCCCACCCCATCCCACCTCTTTACATGAAAGTAACCTTTTTTGATAAATCACTTTATTATATTTTTCTGGCAATAAATTTATAACACTGATTTCGTTCAATGGTGTATGGTGATAAAACTTGAAATGTGCCCTCTCTCCTCCACCTATCTCAAATCTTGCTTTGTCAATCCTGAGAAAGTTAAAGTCTTTGATCTCTTTGTTGTATTTATGTAAATAAACTGAACATTTTTTTTTTTTTTTTTTTTTTTTTTTTTTTTTTAAGTCTTTGAATTTCTTTTTAATCTAAATTAAAAAGAAATTCAAAGATTTCATCAAATTTTTCCAGAAATGAATTTCTTTCTAGTTTTCATGTTGCATGTAAATAAGAAAAATCTATTTTTATTTTCATATATGCTTATTTTTGTGTGTGTGTGTGTGTGTGTGTATATATATATATATATATATATATATATATATACGCACAATCTCATTTATTGTACCTTTTTGATTTTCTAGGAGAGATTCTTGTTTTGATAGTTAAACTCAACATTGTATATTTTGCTAATTTGCCTTATTTTCATCTAGTGTTTTTATTTTTTTCCAATGTCTTATTTCAGAAGAAAATCAGGAGAATGAAGAACCCCAACGGATCCAAGTCCACCAAACACTAGAGTTTTTTGAGATGTGTTCCAGTCTAATAACAACATTGGCTCGTTAGAAAAACCACCAGGTGACATTATCAAAACAATGATAGGAGCCTCTTTCTTTTTTTTTTCTTTTTTTTTAATCTGCCACAACTGGACCCTTTGCTGTCCTAATGATATTTAATTGGAATTTTGGCCTCTTGAGTAAAGAATGCAAATATTAACATACTCAAAACTATACTGGAAAATAGATTATCAAATAATGGAAGAAATTACAAGTTTATACAATTTATAAAAGAATACATATATATAATCCCCACCCCAAGCAAGCGTACTCGAAATGTGGCTGATAGACTTGACTGAACAGTTGTATTCCAGTTGGCACTTTGCTCATTCTCTGCTGTTTCTATACTTTTAGATATTCAAATTATGTATTATATCGCATGTGGACTGTCTGGGGCAGCTGAGGAAAGCTCTTATCACTTTAATTTTTATCTTGATTAGGATATAAATTACAAGATTATAGTTACTTCCCTTGATATAATAATTTTTTAAATTTATATATGACATGCTTCTCTGCAAATGTTTTTATATATGAGGATTTTAATTCTTTTTGCTAGTCATCTCTCTTAGTAATGCAGACCAAATTTACTATTAAAAAACGATTTTATTAGTTTGGCTACTATTGCCTGTTTTTATTTTTTATATTTTCACATTAACCATTATACTTCTATGTAGCATTCTAAAATACTAAAAAAAAAAAAATCACGTGTATAAAATCTTAGTCACAAGTTTTTGAATGCTTTTTTGATTATAAAGTGGATAATCAAGGTTTATCATGTTTTGAGTGGGAGTGGATGAAAGTTGTGGATAAGTTGCATTTATGATGAGTTGAATAAATTTTAAATATTTTAAATTCTTATGAACTTTACCATTGAATTTAAATAATATCATCTTTTTTAGATATCCATCAACACTTGTTAAATAATACACCGTAGTTTGAAAGGACAATTTTAATTTCTAAAATTTATTCAAAATCGTATTAAAAAAATTTTTTAAAATTCTTTTAAACGTGTGTAGCATTTGATAGAGAAAAAGCTTAAGTTGCCATATTTGTATCATTTTTGCCCACAGATTCAAGCATTTAGATAAGTCTCTTAACAACTAGTATAGCATTTGTGAAATCTGCAACCATCATATATGAATATTTACTCAAGTTTTCTGTCTCCATATGTATATTGGAGTTGAAATTTGAATAGAAATGCTAATTATTCAGTCAATACTCTGCTTAGCTTGGCATCTTACACTTTGTGTGTGTGTGTGTGTGTGTGTGTGTGTGTGTGTGTGTGTGTGTGTGTGTGTGTGTGTGTGTGTTTTGCTAATAAACTTTCCATCCTGAATTGTCTTTTTATTAAGACAAAAAATATCAAGTTATTTAATGAGTATTGTTCAAGTTGGTTAGATATTAGAATTTTCTCATTTGGATAAGCTTTTAAGCAAATATTCCAAGAAAGTTAGAAACCTTGGGTTTTCTGGTTTAATGTGCCAAAAAGAATTTGTTCAGTTTGAAAAAAAAACAAAAAAAACTTAGACCTGAATTTAAGATCTCTTCTTTAAGAAATTACTTCAGTTAAGTTTTGGATGTTTTTCTTTATTTGCTAGTATAACTTTTTTTATTAAGTCTTGGTATAATTCTTTTTGTTCCTTTGTCATAACATAACTCATCTACAGCCCTAACAGCTAAAATTTTCTGTTTGTGATGGGACTATGAAGCATTTTAAAATTTAAGTTTTTTTTTTTTTTTTAACTTTAGTTTTTAACTTTTGAAGTTTTTAACAGGGTATTCAAACTGTCTTACTTGGTATCCATCAGATTAGCTAAACCAAATCTTTATCTTTGTGTTGAAACATAGAAAGTATACATCTAGCTTAAAAATTTTTTAAATGAGCTGCCTCTCCTTTTTTTTTTTTTTTTTTTTAAATTTGTACTACAAGCAATCAGGAAGACTATAAACTTTAGTCGTAAAAACATTTTATTAATCTAAGTTCTCACAAAAAATATAGTTGGGTATTGTTTGTTTATTGCTTTGTATAAGAAAAAGTAAGATGGGTAAATTTATGGTTAGTTTATGTAAGTTAAAATCTTACTTGTAGGGTGGATTTTCAGCTATTTTTCTTTTTCTTTAACTTTGTCTGACTTATAATAGATTTTTGTTATAAATGAATGAATGTACCTTTCTTTGTAAATTTCAACACTTATTACCAAACTTCATGATTATTTTGCCAAACTCTTAAGGTCTTAGACTTTCTAGAACATTTTAACTTTAAGAATTCAGATATCTCTAATTAGTAGCCGAAGTTTTGAAACCTTATCTCATTTTCTAATTCTCAATAATTAGAATCTTGGTTTTGAATTTCAAGGGTTGAAAGTTTGTTTGATGTATCTCTTTACACAAAGTTCCTCAATGTGCAAAGATATGAAATTTCAGGAAATGAAATATCAATGTTCTAAAACACTTCTAATGGTAGAGAGGGTGCTACTAGATTCATTAATTTTTTTTTTTTTTCAATTTTCAAAGGAATAAAATTGAAATTATTCTGTCAATTATGATAATCATTTAAAAATTATATATAAACCTAGCAGTAAAAAGCCAGCAGTAAGACTTGAACTTGCAGACAATTAATTAATCCTTGCACGAACTGCTTTAACATTCTAACTACAGCAAGACATTTTCTGAAATGTTTTTATATATAATATTCAAGTGTAGCATAATTAGGATCAGCTATTTTATAACACCTCTTGATCAAAATTCATAATTGTTAATTCTACAACTTATTTCCACACATGGATATTAGTCTCTAAATTAAAAAAATTTTTGTTTATTTTTAATAGACAGTTTTCAATTTTGAGGCAAATATCAATGAATTTATCCATAAGGCCACATAAATGACTTTCTTTGTAAATATTCACTTTTACATATATGTAAAAAAAATTTTATAAGTCTTTCTTGGGATAACAAGGCATCAAATTGAAAGGAATATCCACCAACCAAATATTGGGAAAAAAATCCCCCCCTTTCCCTCAATTATAAATATTTTATCTTCATAAAGGCTAAAAAGTGTGTATGGGGTGGGTAAGAATTGAGGTTAAAAAAATTAACAAAATATGAATTAAATTGGATAGTATTTAGTGCATGCACACACTAAAGACTAGTCTCTTTTTCATGCATAAAGCATCATCTCATTTGTAAAATGACTGAATTATTTTGATACTTGTCTGTGGGTTAAAGATGGTGGTATTAGTCATAAGTTGAGAATGCAGGAATATTGGTTGACCAAAAATGTCTTCAAATCACTTCCAGAGAAGAAAAGTTGAAAGAGAAATGGAAAAATATGTAGTGATGCAAAGATAACGGCATCAAAAGTGAAAACAAGGTTTAATTTCTTTTTATCACTTCTTTAAGTAACATTGAGTAATGTCTTATTACCAAACAGTGGAATTTCTCATTAATCTAGTAGAAACCAGGTTATGTGACTGAGATATTTATTTTACTTGTGTGTATTTTAAACTATGAAAGAATTCTTTTGTTTACTCATGAAATAGCTGTAACAATCTGCCTCTGGACAGTGGTACATTTTCTCTTGTAAGGAAGTCAAGTTTTCAATGAAAGATATTTGTGAAATGGCTTGTTCAGATTAGAATTGACTTTTTTTTTTTTTTTTTTCTCTCTATAGCTTGAGCAAACTTATGTATCCTAGCCATTTGTGTACTTGTAAAACTTGTGAAATACCAAAGGATAACATTTAAATTGATTGTAATTAACTGTGCAGAGGATTTATTCTCTTTTTGATCCTTCATGTGAACAGCTGAGAATCTCCAGGTGCCAAGAAATCTTGTGGATATGGATTGTTTGTTATACAACTTTTACTCTAACAAGCAATGTCCCCTTCCTCATCTTAATTTTTTTTTTAATATACTCTCTGCCTCCTATACTCAATTTCTCCTTCACTATCTCACTTGTGACTCAACAGGCATGTATGAGTGAATCTTAAAAATTGTACTAAGACTTGGGGGGGGGGGGTACATGAAAAGAAAGTGGGGGAAAACCCCCTAAAAACTTGAACATATAATAAACAAAAAATTTGGAGAAAAATGTGTTGTTGTTGTTGTTTTTATTTTATACTATGAAAATGGATTATTTATTTATTTATGGAAGTGCACTTATACTGAAGATCAACATGTTGCACTCAGTATTTGGAGGTGGTTTTTTTTTTTTTTTTTTTTTTTTTTTTTTTTTTTGTGGGGGTGAGGTGTTGTTCAACAGGAGTGGGAGTAAATCTTTCAAAATGAATAGGTCTGCAAATGATTTTAAATTTAGGTTTTTATTATTTCATATGCTTGTGTTCTTTACATCTTTTTCAGAATACTGAAATGGCTGGGTTTTTTTTTTTGTTTTTTTTAATTTTATTTTATTGTAAAGATTGTTTTGACTTTGTTTAATTCCAGATTTTGTGTCTCTAACTGTTGATTGTCCGTGAAGACACCATGTGTTATATATATATTATATATATATATATATATATATATCTCGCGTACACCTGTATACAAATACCTTTTTAAAGGGTATTAGGTTGATTTCTTTTTTATTGTGTGTGCATGCACACATAAGCATTTTTTTTTTTTTAATTTTTTTTTTTTTTATATTGGGTTGGTTTAATGTCTAAGGAGAATGCATTTGACCCTATACATAGATGTACTTCTAAGCTTGTGTGTCGTTAAGCTCTGTTTAATGTTGGTTTAAATCTATGAAGTTTTCTTTTGATGACTTCTCATTACTCCAAATAAGTCTAGTATATTGACATTATTTCAAAATCTCTTTTGCTGCATTCACAAAAGTGTTTTGATACATAAAGTTTTCTATTTTCTGGTAATTCAGTGTTGCTTTTATGTAACAAGACTTCTGCTCAGTGCTTGAGTGCAGCCAATGTACATCTCATTGCAGTTAGTGCGTTTGATTATGTAGACTACATTTTTTGAATTGCAACTTAAATTTCTATATTATAAATCTTTTCAAAGGTATAGAATTTTCATTCTATGATTTTTATTACATACAGCCTGTCTTTTATTTTTGCATTTTTCAGACTCCGTGTGTTGTGTGTTCCCCAAATTTAGATAAGGTCAGCGTGTATTTTAAGTTTTTTTGGTAGATGTTTGTTTTTAATAATTTTTGTTGTGTCAAGTAAGTTTTTAATTCTATCATTTTTACAAGTTTATGTATACATGAGTGTATGTATACACAGGGCATTTAACTTGGCCATTTAAATCTCCTAAAGAAGATGGTCCAAAATACATATAGAGCCGCAGTATATGAAATAATAAAAACCTAAGTACCTAATGTAAAATCATTTGTGGAGATATATCATCATCATAGGAGGTGTCCGTGGTGTAATGGTTATCATCGTAGGAAATGGACACGAGTTCAAATCCTGGACGAGATTGATTGCATTTCACATAGCACTAATACCCTTGGGAAAGGTATGAATCCAATTATCTCCCTCCAGCTATGGGTAATTAGTAGGACAGACAAGGCTGAAGAACCCAGTCTAGGAGAAGGAAAACTCTGAATTCAAACCCGTTAAACTCCGCTTAAAAATTGACCTTGTGTCATATCTTGCCCGAGCGGAGGGGTTGGTAAATATGATATATCATCATCATGTCGCGCCATCAGCACGTATTTCCCTGACCTTCTCCTGCCACCCTTCTCTATTGTCCATCGCTTCTGGTAGGTCTTAAAGTCTACATCCTTTATCAGCACTGAGCTGTTGTATGTAGGTTCTAGCTGATCATCCTGCCTTTGCTCATTGATGTGAAGGGGTCCACAGGAGTACATCACTTATGAGTTCATCCTTACTTCTCCAGCAGTGTCCTGCATGTCTTGTTCGTATAACTTGGATAGTTTTCGTGATAGGTGGTAAGTGGCCATACAGCTGCTGCTTTGTGGCGTGCTGCCTCCAGGACTTGTTCAATATTGCTTACAGCATTCTTGTATAGTTGCCGTCAAGCTTTTTCTCTATACGTTTAGTTAGCGTCCATGTAGTTCATCCATACAGCAGTATTGATATGACCGATAGCCTATCAATAGCTGTCCATGCCTTTGCAAGTCACATGTTGATGTCTGTCTTTGTTGATGAGACACTGCTTCCTAGGTAAGTGAATTTGTCAACTAGTTTCAGTGAGCTACATTGGCCTAGCGGTTAGAGTGTTCGCCAATGGCCCGGGAGATCTGGGTTCAATCCCAGGTCGAGTCATACCAAAGACTCAAAAAATGGTACTTGATGATTCCTTGCTTAGCACTCAGCATTATAAGGTACGGATCAAGGGTAAAGTAGGGCAATCCAGGGAAGGAGTAGCGCCCTCCCCTACACCTTGGTGTAGTAGCTATCGAAAAGGGAGCCTTCGGGTTACCCTCGACTATGGTCACCAACTTTACTTACTTACTTACTACCGTTTAGTGTGAAGATGTTGCCTCTTTGATTAAAGCACGTATTCCGTCTTGTGTGCGTTGCCGTGGAGGCCTATGCCTGCAGCTACTTGTTCCAGATTATGTAGCAGGGTTTCAGCTTGGGCACGTGTATTTGCCAGAAGCGCTATGGAGATATATAGATAGATGAAGAAAAACAAGTTCTTTAGAGGATGACTTGTATATAGAAATATTAAATGTTTTGTGAAGAAAATTCTTTGATTCATTTATTTATTTCTACCTTGGTAAAAAGAGCTTCTTTTGATACTTGTTGAACACTCTCTGTATGATTTCTTTGTTTTGATATTTTTATTACTAGTTTTAATTTCTTACTATGTTGTTATAAAATTCAACATCAATAAGTCTATGAACACTTTGATTTAATGCTATTTGCATTATCAAAGTATGGGATGTGGGTTCAAGTCTTGACAAATGCTTTTTTCTTTTTTTTTTTTTCCTCTCCCTTTCTTCCTGCAACCGTTTTCTCTCTTGTTCACTTGCAGTTTTTTAAAACATTCAAAATAACGATTTCAACACTGGAGTGCCTACAGTCAGTTCATTTTTTTTTTTTTTTTTCTTTTTCACCGAGTGTCATACTGATTTGGCCTTGTGCCAAACAAGCTCAATTTGATAAATTACAACTTGCTAAAGTGCCCATTTATACCAGGTAAGAAGTAAACTTTGATAAAAAGATTTTAAAATAACCAGTTATTAATCAAAAATTTAATGAAAGATTTACTACTTATTTATTATGAAGAAGAAAAAACCCTAAGTCAGCCATGTTTGAGAATCAAATCTAATTCAATAGCAGGCTGGTGTAACTGCAAGGTCCTGTGATGAACTCTTAGAATAATTTGTGTCTATACAAGTAGACCAAGTCCCTTGCATGGTGTAGTAACTCATAGTTTAGTCTTTACCTGGTTTGATCAGAACTGGAATGATCAAGTCTGATGAGTAATGAGTTTTGAGAGAGTTCAATTACAGTTCTTCTTGCAGTAGTTAATTTTAGTGATGCAGAGAATCTTATTATTCTATTCTGGCTGACTCATCTCTAGACTGATGAAAGAGATCTAATAATGGATGCTTTTTTGCAATACCTGGACTAATCCAAAGGCCAACTTCTAGGGAAAGAAGCATCATCTATTTTGGCCACCCAGAAAAGTCTTTATCTTTTTGTTTTTATTTTATTTATTTATTTTTATATCCTCCATCTGAGGTTAGCCACTCTTTAAATCTGAACACAACCTTTCAAATTGGACAATTCAGCACTGATCACTCTTTAAATTCAAGACATAATCCCCCCCCCCCGCAACACCTTTTATGTCTAGATTAATGGCTGCTACTCGGATGTCAATTTTCCACCCAACTCACAAGCAGTCAGATTTTCAAAATCCTTTAACTTTAATACTCATCATTCACCTACCCAATACCAAGGTGGCAGTGTCACTTTGATTGTGCCATCAAAATTTCAGTTTTGTAGAGAAATATTCTATTTGATTAACTAATGCTACAGAAGAGATACAATTATTTCTTATGGGCAACAAGGGGTAGGTCTTCTATAACTGCATGAATGCTTTCATCAGTTCTATTTCCATTGTGTTATCAGTTTGCACTGGAGTTATTTCATTACTATTGACATCCAAATACTCAAAATTGCAACAATCACACAAGCATGGAGGCCACGTTTCATAAGATGCACCAATGTGTCTGGTAATGTGTCAAGAAGAATATCATATACCAAAAGTTGTTGTTTGTTTACATTTTTTTTTCTGTTGTTCAATGAACCCTCTTTATGCATGCTAGAAAAGACGTACAATTACCTCTTTAAAAAAAAAAACAAAAAGAAAGACCTTCACCTTTTGGTTTCAACTAGCACCATTGTGTAACACAGACTACTGACAAGCAAACATGGTGTCAAGCTTCCTGGCCATTTTCTTTCTCTCTTTCTTCCTTTTTTTTTTTTTTTTTTTTGAGAAAAATTACAGAATCAGTGCTGAAAAAAAATAGAGATGTAAAATGTAAGTCTTTCAGAAGTTTATCTTGTATTGACCTTGTCACCTGCCTTAACTTTGGCTTTACAATCAATATTCTAACAACAATCTTTTTAGATTTCTATTGAATTTAGCAATGTCAAAACAAATAAATACAAGTTGAAGTACCCATCTATGCTGTGTAAAAGGTCAAAACTTGGATTGTAGACACAGCAAGACTGACAAATATCAAAAATGCTTTATTTTTCAAAACAATTATTTTACAATCTTTAGTGTCAAAAAGCTGCACTGAATGACTACAAATTATCATTATAAAATATACATTTACATAACAAAAGATTTATCAATATATTTTTTATATTAAGTTAATTTTGTAAAAATTTTTAATTTCTTAATTTAAAAAATTTTTTTATTTCATTTCAAAAGAATTTTTCTTTGGGTTTTATTTATTGCTTGGTTAGGACTAAGTAAGCAATAAATGCTATACAATTATTTCATATTTCTGGTTTTGAAGAAATAAGCTTAATTAGTAATGTTTAATTATGCATTAATAATTATCTTAAAACTATTTTTATTTTATTAAAGTTTGGAAATTTAAATTCTGTACAATTAGGTACATGTTGCAACTTCTCCATGGCGTAGTGGCTAATGTGCTTCACTGCAACATCATTGTAAGTTTGAACTACAGTTGCATTCTTACATTCACTTTTGGACTAATGCCCTTGGAAAAATATGAACCCATTTATCCCCCCCCCACCGGCTGTAGGTTAAATAATACCACTACTGCCCTTCTACAAGGATGACTTCAGTATTAAATAACCCACAAAGGTTGATATGCCACTAAAGAAACTAGAAACCAAACATCTTGCAACAACATAGTTTCCTGCTGATTATTGTTAGATTGTCCCTCTCAATGGGACCCCCACTGTCTCAATAAGGGGCAATTCTTTTTTTTTAGTAACATTAAAAACTTCCCCCTGGGTCTCATAGGTGTGTATAACAAATCTGCTTGTCCTAAATAAAACTTTTTGGTCGTTTGCATTTGACACGCAAACAGATTTTCCAGTTATTAGTGTATATGTTTACCCAACCCCTCTGCATGAACAGAATGTGACACAAGGTCTTTGTTTTTTCTTCTTTTTCTTTCTTTCTCTTTCTCTTTTTCTTATAGATTGGTTGCCATACCAAAGATAAAAAGCACAGTCTGCTCAACAATTTAACCATAGCTGGAGGGGAAATAGATTCATCTTTTCCCAAAGCTATTAGCACTTTGTAAAATAAAAGCATCCTTATACTGGATTTGAACTTGGATTGCTGGGTCTATTTGCTATCATGATAACCATTTATTAACATGTAAAAAAAACAAAAAAAAACAAACTATTTTATGAAATGATCTAGTATTATCTCACAAGAAAAGTAAGTCACTTTCTGTCTAGGTTATATATATATATATATATATATATATATATATAATTTTTTTTTTTTTCTTAAAAGCTGTTATCTCTCTTTCTAACCTTGTCACAACATGAATCATCATCATCATCATTATTGATGATTTTGATTTGAGTTTTCTTAGTGTGTGTGTGGGGGGGTTGTTTTATTTTTATAACTGCTTTTTTATTACAACTATCTCTGACCATCAATCTATAGCAATGAGGAAACAATGTAACTAAAGTTGAAAACAACAGTTTCTTCCAGTTAAGCAGTCATGACTTTGTTCAGTATTTAAGTAGATGACCACTCAGGTCAAGTCTCATTGGGTGCCCAATTCATATGGCTTTGTGCCACAACTAAGCAAAATTCTTAAATTATTACTACAGTACCTGCCAGACTATCAAAGTTTAAAGAAACAGCTCAGCTCAGATAAGAAAGGAACAAAAACTTAAGAGAGGAAAAAAAATCCTTGTCAAAATGAATAATAATAATGCTTTATCTAAAAATAATCAATAAAAGAGAGGCAAATTTATTTTACACATTTCACATTCAATGGATAAAATATTTACATTTATTTGTCTCAGTAATAGGACAATGGTTGCTAGTTTAAAGCAGAAGCTAAATGTCAAATACTTGTCATGAAAATAACGAACATGATGTTTTGACAGATGTCTCTCCCCCACCCTGTGTTTTTTTTTTTTTTTTTTGTGCAGGCTACAGCATGTTTTGCTTATGGACATTTCTATCGTGTGAATTTGCAAGTTTGTTATATTTTGACTTTGATACCTTAGTCAGATTGGGCAGACTGAATGATCAGGCAATTGAGTAGTGACTGAGTGTCCATATAGATCAAGAAGTTTCCCGTGTGATTATGTAACATCAAGAAACGATTACTGTAAGCATGTAATGATATCAACGGCCGAAAGTAAATGCGTTTTTAAAATCGCAAACTGCACTTTAAATGAAGATGAACATAGAATGTAATCTCTGCTTTTAGTTGATCTGGCGCGTATATATATAATTCTTTTAAATATCCTCTCCGGTGGCAAAACCTGCTTGGTAGTGCCAGGAGTGGCAGTACTGCTTTGAGCTACTGAAACTCTGTTATCCCTGGTTGGCTGCTGATGAGGGCAGGGTATTGCACGTGCTTTCACACGTATGAAGAAAAAAATTGTCTTAAATTAATTCATATCTGACTGATTTTAATGGCATGTCAATATGTCTAGGGTTATTTTAAGCCTAGAGGTTAGGAAATTGTGTTCATTGTATGTTTACATTTTTTTGTGTAGTTTTTTCTAAAGATTTTTTTTTCTTTTGTGCACAATCCTATTGAATATGAATAATTTTTAAACAGATCTATTTAACCCATAGATGGAACCCTAACAGGTACTATCAGTTTGAGTGGACCTGGGAGTAATGGCAATAAAGGAGTACTCCATACTCCTCATATCTCTAGAATTAGAGCCTCACCATCATATGCAGTTTAGTGTCTTGCCAGGACACCTGCTCTTTTTTTTTGGGGGGGGGAGGTGTCAGTTTTACCCATCTACAATGGAGACAGTTTATTCTAAACCACACTGACAGAACATGTGAACAAATGTGTTTACAGCTGAAATGTTGCCAAGTCGGCTGGGGGCTGTAGAATGAACTGACTGCACCTCTGTAGAGGGGTAAGAGCCAATGAGAGTCCTAGATATGACATTAAACAATCTGATGGTGAGATTCCACTGATGCTGGAACTTTGGGAAATACAGAGCACCTCTTCTTTGCCATCACTCCCTGGTCCACTCTGGCTCAGAGTGGTAGCACCTGTTAGGGCCCTATCTATGGGTTGAATAGAACTAAGCTGCGTACTTATACTGAACTAAATTGCTTGAAATAGAACTATTTGAATAAACTGAATAGCTTGAAATAGAAATGTTTTTAACAATTAAACTGTACTTACACTAAACTGAATTGTTTAATATTGAACTGTTTTGACATTTAACTGTGTGTAAA